>JADDOH010004233.1:0-38960 GCA_016648135.1 Agrypnia vestita
ATTTCCGCTTACTTTGATCGAACTTGAAACAACCGGGCCGAGTCGTAGAGTCAATTACTGTGTCTATATGAATGCTCTATTTGAGGTGTCTGTCTACGATGAGTCCTAAGTATTTGTATAATTGTATTCTATAACTAGTCCAATTAATCACTTAATTCCTTCATCGAAAAAATTCCACACCACATCCGGTTCGGGGATGAATTTTTGGGAGGTTATGTATGTATTTGGAGAGGATTCCCACCCGTCCAGAAGAGTCCTCTCGTGTCAGCATGTGGCGTGTGTTCAGTGAGTGTCGCGTATGTAGTATGTATGCGAAGTGTGCAGGAATGAGCAAATCTAGATAGATGCAAATGATACTCACGGTTAAATATTGTTATTTTTTGTGACAATTTACAGTTGCATACAGGAATATCACTTGGTGTGCTACGGCGACCGGCGACAGGATGGTTGGTCTCTTTAGTCAACCGGGAGCAGATCACTGATCAGCTGTGTGGTGCCCGTGATTGACGGACACGGGTCAGATTACGGATAGACTCGCGGCGGTAGGTAGTCGAGGACCGGACAATTGCCAAATAATATAAGTTCGAACCGTTTTATTTGGTTCTTTGATAGTACATTTTAATCGTTTTTTGCACATAAATAATTCTAATCAGATTCCTAAAGGTATGTGTCGACTGTTACTAATGCTAAAAGAAAGCAATATCATTGGTGAGGGAAACTAATACTGGGAGGTCAATGAAACAATTCAGCCTATAACATTGAAGTTTATATGTCTCGGTTCGGTACCTACTGCAAGTGATGCTTCTGATCAATTTTCATTGGGTTAAGATAAGTCATCTTCTAAAGGCCCAATGACTCTGTCACAATTCAGATGTCATCCAGTCCGACCCGTGTTTCTAGAAGTCGCCTGAGCTATTTCATCCACGTAAATTAAGATATCTGCTTCCTCCAAAATATTTATAGAATGATTTGGCAAAACACTTTATAATTAAAATGCTGAAAAATTGAAATTGTTTCATATAATGTTCATATTTGTTTATTGATTAATAAAAATGGTGTGTTTTATTTATTATTTTATGCGAGTAAGAACTCGACAATTTATAGTTTAAATATTGAAAATTTTGAATGAAGAAATATTTAGAACGTACATGTTACATTGTAATTTTATATTTTGTTTGGCAAAATAAATCTCGGAGAGAATAAAAGGGAAAATTCTTAGAAAAAGGAAGGCATTTTTCGTAATATTTTTCAAAGCGACAATAAGTAGCTTCGTGTTTGTAATTTTATATTTTTATTCCTCTTTTTGATCGCTATTTTTTCGAAGAAGTTTCCTCTTCGTTGTGTAATTTACATAGTCATTTCGTATTTTAATTCCTTGTTTCGTACGATAAAAGAATTGATGGGTTCCAGCCGGAATCCGAGAAGAAATTTGAAAGTCGTGGACATTGATTACTTTCTTTTCCCGCGGCTGGAAAGAATAATATCCATATAATAATATTGCCATCAAAATCTTCAACGGCTAAACAATACTAAAAATAAAGTGTGTTGCCAAAAAACGGAAGCGAAACAAATGCAAAATTAAATCTATTCATTTATTTATCTTCATAATATAAGCTATAAGGCCGCAACGTAATGAAAAGTGTCGTCTAAAGTGCACAAGTAAAATAAAACGGAGATAGAAAATATTTGTGAAAGTTATTGGTTCCTAAAGAGGTAAATCGACAAAAATAAATAAATGTGTGATGATTTTAAATCGTAGCATAGACGCATCAAAACCCAAAAAGGTAAAAAGTGCCATAATGCTTTTTATTTCCATTTTATGGAAGTATTTCAATGCCATAAAAGTATATTTTAAAGTTTAAAGTATATTTTGTGTATTTTCAATCTCGTCGATTTTTTGATGATTTCATACTAAAATCCAACATTAAAAAATATTCAAAGTTAGAAAGTAATGTCTTTTCTAAAAAAATCTATAAATTGATTAAGATATCATAACGCGGTATCTTGTATCAACGTGTAAAAAATATTCAAACGTTCCGCGATTTTTTTGTAAAAAAAGTTCGTCACAGTATAAAATAGCATTCTAAACATAAATCCAAATACTTAAAAACGAAATAAAAACATGAATTTACGATTTATCAGCTTAGTTTTTTCTATCTTTAAATTTTTCAAAGTTATGACTCTATTTTGTAAGAGATGCGAGTATATATCTCAAATCTCAACTTGTCAACTTGTATGCATATTGTACGCAAATACACCTACCCGCGTGTCTCATCGGTGAATTGTAGAGTTATCATAATTTTATACCAACTAGTAAAAAGATAGCGACACTTGTTTGATGTACGTAGAAATTGCGCTTATAAAAAATACATTTTTATTTAGTGTCGCGTAAGCTGCTAAAATTACATGCTTTGCATAAAGCCATTCTTACCAAAAAAACCGTTGGCGTAAAACAATGCAAACCAATAAAAATAAAACATTTAACGATTACAAATATAAACATAACCATCGACGGAAGCTGTCAGACGTTGTCGAGTGTTATAATACAGGTGAAATGTTCGCTTTTTGAGTTTATTTCTTTGTTACGGTATCTTTTAAATAATCTATTAAGATTCGGTAATATTCCCAAATCGCAAAGATGGCTTTTTTTGACATGCATTTGAGGTACCTAAGTAATTATGCGGTGACTTGTTTTTAATATAATGCAGAATTCAATTTCTTTGGGTCCAAAAAAAGTATATCATCCCAGAGGAATATGTCTAGCTTTTATTAACAGGTTTGTATATTTTTCAACTTTTACCTATGTTCTGTGACTTTTACAAATTTTTACCAGCGTAATTTCTAGAAATTTCTGATATGTATTAATTAATAGCTATTTGTCCTACAGTAATCACAAAGTTGTATTTTATTAATATTTACCTATTTGTATTAAATCATTACATTTTCATTTAAGTCATTGAAACCGCAGGCTGAAGACAATATTATATTTTTAGTATTTTTAGTATTATTTGTGTATTGAAGTATTTCTTGTGTGATGCTTTATCCCTTTTTTGTTTTACCTGTGTACCTATAAGTATATTAATTAAATAACTAATCTTAATTTCCAGAAAATGTTGGTTATACGCAGATGTAATCCAGAAAAATCCATGATTATACACAGATGAAGGAAATTATAGGTAGAAAGTGTGGTTACAGTGCTATAAAAGGTTAGTACAATATTTGTGCCTATATTTTTCATCACATTCTATAACAAATAAATGTATAGTTATTTATATCATCTGTATTTTTTCTAACGATAAAGTTTCAGAATTTATGGTACCTACATTTTCCTTTTTAAAACACATTTTCAAAATTTTAATATCAGTAACATAAAAGGTTAGTATATTTTTTAACACACACTAGCAAAGTAATTAATAGTTTTCTAAATTATTACTGTATTTATAGCTTCAGGTACTGTTTCAGATTTTTTAACACATTAGTGATAGTATTTCAACCAGTTACACAATGACCATAATTTGAGATTTGTATCTGATTGTATCGGTTGGTATTTGATTTTTCGCAATTCGACAGGCCACCATCGGTAGTAGACAATAGTTACATTTCAGTTAGCAATCATCAATACAATCGGATACAGATCTTAAATAACTGAATCACGAATAACCGATTATCACTAGTACATACATAAAATCTAGAAAAAAGATCTAGGAAACCTAGACTTTGCATATAAAGAACTTATAATGAAAATGCTTTCATATGTTAATGTTTTAGCAATATTTTTATATTGTGATACTGGAGATTTCCATTTTGTTCTTCTCCTTCTTTTTCTTTTATTAGATCTGTTGATCTGTACTACAGAAATCTACGCCTCCTGGGATAACGAGGTCCAGCTATCTGTCCATCTTTTCGGTGGTCTTCCCGGTAGGCGTCATCCAGAGGGGATTTCATTCGTTGCTGTATGCACGAGTCTGTCACTGTCCATTCTGGCTACGTGATCCCACCAGAATCTCCATTTTGTTCCTTTTCAGAATCTTCCATTTTGTTGTTTACCTTAATATTAAAATAATAACAGCCGATTCTCGATTTCCAGAAACTGCAGAAATAATTCAGCCTTCTCCGGTTGAAAGTGTGGATGTCAAGTTGTAATTACAGTGCGAAAAAAGGTTAGTTTATTTTTTTAAGAAATTCTCCAGCTAAATTATTTTTATTAATCAATATGTATATGCTGTATTTTTTTTTACTATAAAATTTCAGAATTGTTAGTACATTTTGCTTTTTAAAACACATTCTCCTAATTTTAGAAACTGTAACATAAATGGTTAGTGTACTGTCTCATCCCAAAGGACACTAGAGAAGAAAGCTAGCACTTATCTTATTTACTACACTTATTTGCTTTTATTGATAGGTTATGTGTCCCCAGACAGAATGCCTATATTGTCCATAGCTGATGTTTATAATACATAACATAATTCTGTAACAACATAATTCTATTGAAAGTATTGGAGTTGCTAAGGTTTTCATCATGTCGAATGCTATAATAACAATGTCAGAAATAGGACTCTAAACAATTCTATCTAGACCAACATATGGGTTACTCAACTTTGAATGTATTTCTTTTTATAGAAGAATAGGCTTTATTCTATTGGCATGTGATACATACATAAATGCAAATAATTATAGAATTGTGTAGTAATTTTTAAATTTTACTTGTGTGAATAGATTCGTTGCATTACTTCACTTAAAAGTGAATATTCTTTGTAATAATATCATTACTATATATATTTCAGAGAGAACATGTTACACAACGACAATGGACATACAGAAAGTGCATCAAGTATGGAAGATACAGCGACAGGACTTTGGAGAACTTCAGTAGCAAATGAAAGCACCTTAGATTACACAAATTCGCTTCCACACATTGTCAAATTAGGTAATAAAAATTAAATGTGTGCTCTCGATTTGCATCAAGGTAGTTAAAGCCATGCGAATCGAATAAAATTTTTGTATCAAGTCGTTGTTTGTAAGTATGCATGTCAAATCTTTTGATGCAACACAAATAAAAATAACATCGAGTTGATGTAATCGGTATATGCTGCAGAAGATGCCATTTTTCTTTTTCCTTAAAAATTAGAAATTTGTTAAGTTTTTAAAAAGATAGTATAATTTTTTATGGAAATCATTTTTGGAGCCACGTTATCAAACCTTCAAAAGAAGGCTAAAAATATATTTTCAGTCTGCATATTATAAAGAAACCTTTTTAAAATGGGTTTGAATATGCACATTTTTAAAAACAAGAAATATAACAAAATAATGGAAATGCAAGATAATCTTTGTATTTTTCTACTTAATAAAATATCATCTAGTCTTCCGTACAAAAAGAGAGCTTAAAATTAAGTTAATGTAACCTATTCAATTTTTATTTAAGTAAAATTGTGTTATCCAATTGTCATTTTAAGAATATATAAATATTGATTCAATTACTAAAAAATGTCGTTCTCAAACTCTGTGTGTAATTGGATTAGTACTAGGGAGTGAATTATTTGACAAAAAACTTCATTTTAGATATTTTGTTATGCGAAAATGCTTAAATTAAAGTAAAGGTGCTTGAAAATTTATTTTCTACGAGTAGTACGTATGTAAGCAATGTGAACCTTACAAAGTTTCTTTTATACATTCTTAATTAAACATTTGCTCATTTAATAAGTATGAATTTCGGGAATTCTTAAAGTTTAGGACTGCTTGATATTTTTTTTACCTTTTGTTAGTCGATGATGACTTGCAAACAACATACTCTGACATAAAATATACATTTTAATTTATGTTAAATAAATCAATAATATTAAAATACATATTTGTAAATAAGACTATAAATAAAATGTAAAAATCATAAAAAGTTATATCGGATCATGAATTCGTTACTGTTTCAGTAGCATGTAGTTCTAATCTTAAACATTTCCTGATTTGGCGCTTCTAGTTATCTTGCTAGAATTAATCTTATCGGAATGTCAATGCCCAGTATGTATGCCTTACAACTTTAGTATTTCTGTGTATTTCAAATCTCTTCACTTTAACTTCAGTTTGATCTTTCATATTATCTCCACAAAAACCTATTACGGTGGATGTGGTACTATCAAATATAAAATGATAGTAGGTAATTGGAATTATAATTGTATTTACATATACGTGTATTGTATGATATTGGCCAAAATTGATTCCTCATTTCTTAAATGTAATGAACACAGAAATATAATAAATAATTTAATGTTAGATTTCACATTATAAATTGACGGCCTCTATGTATACTGTCGAATCTGCAAAAATTCGATTTTCTGTTTACTAACTTAAACTATCCGATTTGCCTTATATTTTCGGATAATGTTAAAAATATTTTTAATTTTCCTTTAAAATTCGCTTTTTTAAAACTAAAACTCAAATTTCATTTAACACCAAAAATATAGAGTAAATTGGATGTTTTGAGATAGTAAAGCGAAAATAGAAATTTTGCAGATTCGACAGTATACGTTGGGACCGTTGAAATGTTTGTCTTTATATGGTTTGAAGGAATTAAATCAAATTGATATAATTTTTTACAGAGACTGCGTGTGGGTTTTTGTTTTGTATTAATTTGCTAGTTTTATAATATGTGAAGGGTCATTTATTTCAAGAAACATGTTTTATAATGGATTAATTATTTTAATGAAAGGAGATTCTGCTTTGTAAAGCGTACAACATACCGGTTTGTTGCATTTTGTGTCTACATATGTACTTGTCTTCTCTGCTGGTCTTGAAATTATCATTTGAAACTTATATTTTTGTAATTTAAGATAATAAAAAAAATATATATATACAACCTTTTCAATTAATGTGTGCACCATCCAATGAATACATATTTTACATTTAGTATGATATAAATCTTTCATTTAATAAAACAGATTATGTAGGTACAGGTTCATTATAACTAGTATTGTACATATTATATTTAAACATATCATGTCTAAATGTTTTCTTTCGCATATAAGTAATATTTTCTAACTGCATAAAGGTAAAACGCAATAATGTAATATAAATATCATGTTAATTGACAGTTTGTTAATTATATTATAATTATGGTATGTTTATGCATTACAAAGTATCTTTTATGTGTAATTTTAGAATAATTTCCTTTTGAATTTTTAATCTACAGACTAATGAGGCATAACAATTTACTACTCTATTAAATAAATACACGTTTTAGTCATATACGCCTGAGCAATAAGATGATGGACAATATTATTATTATTACAATTATTATTAATTAATATTAATATTATTAACAATTAATATTATTAAATTAAAAGAATTTCAGGTTTTTTCCTTTTTATTTTTTTTATAATTAAAAATGATGATAGCGACATCTATGTTTTTGTCATATAAGCTATAATTTTGAAACTTTTCATTGTACCACAATGCTTAACTTGTTGTGGGCCGTAAATTTTCGGAATTTTTTGTGATTTTTCTTTTTACGAAAAAACCATGAAAACATGCGTATATTAAAAAAAAAACACACACATTCATATTATTTTATCGTAAGTGTCGAAACGCAATGATTTTTTTATCATTTAAGTAAAAAAAATAATCTTTTTTTGAATTTCCATAATGTTGCCAGCGCAACATTTTCTGAAAAATAATAATATTTTTTTTATTTGTTTTTAGAGACAACACTACTATTAATAATAATAATCTTCTTCTGTGTGATATATTTTGTTGCACGGCACGGCACACGACGGGACATCGCACTCATAACACATAAATATGATACACTTTCACACACACACATATTTCAAATAAACGCAACAAAATTGCGTGTATTTTTGTTAATAAATCACTATTAGTATTCAATTGAATCATAAACCAACAAAAACTGACAAATATCGCAAAACATATCGTATATATTTGTATATACGTGTACAAATAAATCGAAAATCGAAAAAATAAATCGTATTTCCCGCGCACATTGCGCGTGACCTTGACGATGGAATATTTGAATTTCGATTGCACAACACGCGATCGGGGCGACATCTACAACTTCTCTATACGATTTTGACGGCAGAAAAACTTCCGTTTTGATTGTTGATTTAAAATATAATCGGTGATGTTTTTGAGTTGAAAATGGAACGACAGGTCACAACAGGATTTCTCTATTGGGAAAAAATTACGTTTTTCAAATTCGATACGCGGCCGTCGATAAATAAATTATTTTGTGCCTGTCGGATATGTGCGTCCGCGGCCCAGGGGGGGTTAAATAATATTCTTTATTTGTAAAATAAATAATCTCAAGTCAAGACCACAAGACTTATTATATAAATAAATACATATACATATGTATTTACTAACATTGTAATATTTTTTTTCATTAAAATGTAAGTTTTGTGTAGTTTTGACTTTTCCAACTGTTTACCAATTATCTTGATATATTTTTGTAATAATTCGTAATATTTTATATATTCAGTTTTCTTAACATGTATTGTATAATTGTTAATTTTTTTGAAATAAATATTTTTTTAATGAGCTAACCATCTTTTAATTAAAGCCTAATAATAAATATAAATTTAAAATTGGCGCCAATACCTACCGCCTAACCCCCCACCATTTTGCAGGGGGCGTGGCCTGGTTTAGTTCCAAAACCTTCCGCCGCTGCGCGGTTTTCAATTGCTGGAAATCCATAGATGATTTTACAACTTTAAGTGTCTTATCTATATTATTATGTTATCTATGATCCCAATCATCCCAATCTTGACAGATATGCGCAGATATGTATAACATTGTGGTGCCGCCAATTTCGATGTTTTAAGTTTGACATGTTTGAAATTAATGAATTCAATCAATCAGAAAGCTTTAAAACATAAACAAACGTTAAGTTATTTACAATTACGAATAATGAGCTTTCTAATTGAATTCATTAATTTTCAATCACGTCAAACATAAAACGTCAAAAAACGGCGTCACAATGTTATACAATAACTGTCAAGATACTGAAATGGCAATATTGCTATTTTCAGAATACGGCCGATTGGCTGAGGAATATTATATTATGTTATCTATTCTGAGGAAATAATAATTTTATCGCTCTTTGATGACGGGGTTGATGTCCAAAACAGTTGGTAACTAATTTGAAGAAGGAAGAAATAAGAAACTCCTTATGTAGGTACCTATATGGTAAGTTAGATTGAACTTTTATGCATTTTTTTTATTGTTCTAGATAAAACACTGGATGATTTTTGTGTTTATTTTCTCGCTTGAAAATCAATTATAGTTTTAAAGAGTGGGAGAGAACACCGCAGTGCATCGCAATAATTTTAATAAATATTAGTATTTGAATACATTTTTTCTTATTTCCTGATGATTATTACAAAAAATAAAGCAGTCGCATATTAAAGATGGGATGTACAAAATGCTCCATACAAATTTTCCATATTGGGTTAACATCGTCTTAGAAGTATAATATTTTAAAACTGAGTTTAAAAAAAACAGGATATGCGTAACCATTTTATTTAAACAAATGTTTGATCCATATAGGGTAGGTATACCCTAATGTACACATATGTATATTAAATCCTAAAAATATTCTCAGGCCGTTCAGAATCTTCTGTGTATAGTTTTCTGGGATATTATGCCCTGTACATATGACCTCTCTGGCCAGAGAGGTCACATATACATGGCATAATATCCCAGAAAACTGTACACAAAAGATATTTAATCTTTGTCGTAATTTTTATCATCTTCATCAATGTGTGAATTTTGAATAGCAAAAAGGATGTAAGAAAGGTTTTCATCTATTTTTTGAGTTCGCAATTTTCCTTGTAATGTGTCGAAATCGGCCACCTCCACCTAAAATTGAAAACACATCACATCAGAATTCTGAGAATGAATCTTTCTCTGAAAATAATGTTTGTTATATTGTTTAGGAGATTATAAAATAAATTATTATTAATTAAAATATTCATTGATTAAGAGACTTTTAGTCATTGCCAGTCAAAATAAATATTAAACAACTGTGGGGTAAGGCAATCTCGGAACTCGGATAAGGCATCCTTAATTATGATTCAAAACTCGATTTTAAGAATAACCTAAGATGTCTTTAAATTTACCTCGTGTGGTGGATCTCTGTTGATGGGAGGCAAAGGTGCGTATAGTCTTTCACACAGAGCACAAATACCGCACCATAGCCTAAAAGGTATCCCAATACTCTCTAATTGTTTCACCTGTAAACAATACCATCTTTGTCACCTTGTATTATTTCATTATTCATATTTTCATAGAAAAGGATACATAATTTTTACTGACACATTTTACTCTACTTAGGATTCAATCCTAATTTTTCCTTTGAAATCTACATACTTCTTTAATTCCTCCGGAGAATTTATATTGCAACACTCGAATAATGCATTACAGAGATTTCTGGTTAGGCCAGTCAAACTACAAGAGTGATGAGACTACTTTTACCTAAGTGATAACACAGGGTGTGACAGAGCTAATCCACAATACTTTACAGGCAGATTCCTGCCTAAATTATGATTCAAAAATGTTCAAGCAACAATGTTGTAAAATTAATAGTTATGGAGATGAGAGACTTCAAAGTTTACATTTTTTTCAATATTTCTGCCATATTTTCTGTAAAATGTTGGACTATCATTAAAATAACTTATATCAAATACTTAAAATTCATTTGCTTTAATACAAGTCAAATAAGAAGATTGAAACCTTGCAGAAATTTGAGCCAGAATTTCTTTTTAGTAGGAGTCTACCTCTAAAGTATTATGGACTAGCTCTGTTATATTTATACTGTGCACTGGAAATTTTTGATGGAAATAATATTTTTTTTAAAAATACAGGTCTCAAATTCTCTTGTTATTTTATTCCGCAAAGTTGTGTGTATACAACTTTTATCTCTGAATATATCGGAGTATACAACACAGTGGATAATGAATGATACCTCATTCCACGCTCAACTCTGTTCTGCCCTTTAAGCGAGTACAGATAGAGATAATCCCATCCGTGTACATGCAACACTTCCTGGCTTCTCTTGGTAAAATAGGTTTATGTTTAGGTTTATATTGTCCTTTTAAAGGTAAAACTCACTAAGGCCCGGTTGTTTCAAGTTCAATCAAAGTAAGCGGTCGATTAAAGCATAGATTTATACGAAAACGGATCGTCTGATTGGTGGATAACGTAAAAATATATGCTTTAAAATAACGCTTACTTTAATCCAACTTGAAACAACCGGGCCTAAGTAACATTGGAGTAGTTTTGAAATAATGAGGTTTAAACATTCAACATGTGATATTAAAATTATTGAAAATGTACAAATCACTAAATAACTATAAATGGACATGGAATATTCACTTACTGATTTTAACCTGGAATATAGATGGAAAAAATATGAATGTTAGTATTCATTACTCATTTTGGCCAATATTGCGGTTAGTGAGTTTTACCTCTCAAGGGACAATATTATTTATTATACATTGTCCAAACTGATTCCATTGTAATTATTTCAATGGAATCAGTTTTTTTTTTAATTTATCCTTGAAAAAAAAGTGTTAAATGCAAAATGGGGTTTTTTCATATACCTATGATGCAATATGTACATAATTGGTTAAAAATAATAAATTTAGGAGAATTTACCTCCTTTTTATCAACAACTATATCGAACTCTGCAAACAAGTTGGAATCACATTTATTTGTACTCTCCTTTCTCACTGGGGTTTCTTGGGTATCAGAATCACCCATAAAGAGAACATTTTTATCATTCATTGCTTTTATTTTTTCAGTAGTTAAAGATTCCCATTGTAATAACAACTTAAATGATTCTGCCATTTCTTCTGTTAGTGTTTCGCCCATCATTACTCGAAGAGCTTCCTTGATAGACTAAAATCAAGTATATATTTAAAAAAACACATTATTATTGTGAAGTTGAAATTTCAGAATGAAGTGAATTTTAAAGAAATTTTTATTAATCAATTAAAAAAGACATACAGAAAAATCAAATTAACGAAAAAATATTTTAACTGCTGAAAGGTATTTGTGACTATTGCATTATAAAAAACGGATTGCTTTAAAAATGGAATAAAAATGTTAATCAATTAAAAAGAGACAACATATAAAGTCGAAAATTTTTCGTTAACTTACCAGACTGCCATGACGAAATTGAGTAACGCACCATCCCCGGATAGAATGGAGGTCCGTTGATTCGAATCCCGGTGGCAGTTAAAAATATTTTTTCGTTAATTTAATTTTTCTGTATGTCTTTTCAAAAATTTGTTTATTTATAAAAAGCGGATTGCTTTAAAAATGGAATATTAAAAATTTGTTTAAAATCAAGTACACAAATCTTGATAATTTAAAGAGTTCGCAATCATTTTCGAAATGCAAATTCAGTGAAATCCACATTATTTCTCATATAAGAACTTAATCACAATAATCAATATGTGATTATATATTTCTAAGCCTGATCCAGGTTGGGACCAATTTCGGCTAGCTTGGCCTCTAACGGCCACACTCCCACGTATATACATATTGACTGCTCCAAGGAACAGGGCAGTAACTCAAATTAATCAATTGTGCAGGAGATTTTTTAGTTTTAGATTCAAATTTTATTTCTCTAATGAAACTTTTTTATGAATTTATTGCGAATTTGGATAACATTTAAATCCTCTTACAGGGCAAAATGATATTTTACACTAATTCCCTAAAACACCTAAAATGCTAAGCTATCCAACATTATTGTGAATCAATGCAATTTCAATCATTGTAAACAAGGGCTACATGCATTGTAATATTAAATGAATGTGCTTACCTCCAGTGGCATGATTAAAGAATTTGGATTAAACTGATCCAAAACAGTTTGATAAAGCAATTGCTTTGAACTTGAAACCTTTGCATACTCAGATACATACTGAATTGGCAAAAGACCTAATAAATAAAAGTAAATTTAATATATCAGTGGATTATAAAATATTTCATTTAACCATCATGAATAAGTAAGAGTCCAAAATCTGAAACCACTGTTTACTTATTTTGTGTTTAATTTGAATGATTTACCAATGAGATCTCTGCGATCTATGGGCAATGAAAATGTTGCATTACGTCGTGAGAATACCCTCGGCAGATGTAACCATTTAGTCAAACTTAGAGGAGGGAGTTTCATTTCTCTCAGGAGTTCAGACATTTCTCTTCCATAAACTCTTTCAGAGCGAGTTCGTAAAGCTTCTTCAAGAATGCATCGTCGCTAGAACACCAAAAATTCATTAAATAAGAATAATACTCCATTTTCTGATTTTGGGCCTCTAAATCGGTTAAATTATTATATAAAAAATCTAAAGACTTGTAAACCTTAGGATCAAATTCTGATTCTATTGCCAATTTATCGACTTCTCTCTGTAGATGTTTTAGTAGGCCGGCTTCCAGAAATGAATCTGTCGCTATCACTCGAGAATGCCGTCCAGCTGAAGTGTTGGACATCTTAATGTCAATCTCATCAGTTGGTGCTATGGATGCTCTTGAACTAGGATTGTGAGATTCTGAACCAATTCCAGCGATCTTGAAAATAAACATAGAAAATAGTATTCTAGATAGACATACAAAGAGAAAATTAAAAACAGTATTCTATAACAAAACTTTAAGTTAATTTTGTTACAGAATACTACATATATAAAGAGACAAATACATTTTTTCTTCCTTAGAACTTGTGAATCACTTTTCCCATTTGAAGTGGAATTGAACTGGCCACATTGCGGGAATGGATAAGAACAGATAGAAAAAATGTGTGACAAAACATTAGCGCCCTCGAACATCAAAGAGACCCCAAGATGGGACAGCATCCGGAAGTTTGTCAGGAGATAAATATATAAATATGTAACCATCTACATATTCAAATTATTTATTAATTCATAATGACTCTGTTTAGAAACCATTTTTACACAAAGTTACCTGGGTTTCAGGATCATTTTCTGTATTGGAAACAAGAACAGCAGATGCAACTCTGTTTCCTCTTTTTCTTCTACGACCTCTTCTACGCATTTCTCCTGATGCCACATCCACCAACTCATGGTCTTCTTCGGCCGAATCTATTACTCCTACAAGTGCATCTTCAATGTGCTCATCCTTTTCAACTTTGGAAGCGGGAGCTTTAACAATGTGGTGTGAGAGATTCTTGGACTGAAAAACTCTCAGTTGATTCTAAAAACATTTAATAAATTGAGAGATGGAATTCAATATTGAATTTACACAAAATATTTTCAATATTGTAATATTAAATGAATTTTAACATTTCAAGAGTAATGAACCACCGGTGGACTTATAAAAACTTTCTTTGAGTTAAAAAAAAATATGATTAAAATAAACATATCGAAAGTAGAAAGCCAAAAGGAAGTTAGTGATTATTTTGAACTTTACAGGAGAGCAAAATAATGTTTTGTAAATCTGATTTTGTCAATATTTATTTCATTACTAAACGATTTCCATATATGTATTAGAAAAACAAATATGAAAATTGCTTAGCAATAAAATAAATATTGACAAAATCAGATTGACAGAGCTTTATTTTGTTCTCCTGTAAAGTTTGAAATAATCACTGATGCCCTTTTGGCTTTCTACCCTCAATATATAATGCTATAATGCTGATACTGTTCTAAGCAGTTGTGGAGCTTTGTCTTCACATATTGCAGTAAAATTGTTTGCAGGGCTTCAAAAATAAAATCTTGTGCAAAATTTACAACCCAACATATGATAACCCATCCGGAAATCAAATTTGAAACTTCGGGGACAATATATCATGCCTCAGATATCCTGAGACTTTTGTAAACCTGGAGGCTGCAATGGGCAGGCAGGACGAGAGCATATGTGACCCGTAATATGCACACAGCCCTCACACACAACCCAACAAGATCACAAGGATAAAGACCGAGATGTAAATGGGTGGAAAATGTCATATGACTGTGTCACAATAATGATATCAAGGTAGTGACTGCAGTCATATACTTTTGAGCCTTATAAGGCTGCCAAGGAAGACCAAGATGAAAATGCTTAGTATCGAAGATGCTGGGCGTGCTCCAGTAAAAATTAACTGCTGCTCTTCGCATCCCCCATAGTAGATGTAAAATCTGTTTTAAAATTTTACGCAAAAGAAGGAGAAGGTGAAGATCTTCTTTTAATCCACAATTTTAATACTTTAGAAGATAAAAGAATGGGTGTGTTTTTTATCAACAACTTATTGAAAGTTACTCAGAAGAACTAGTCCATTGATACTTTTACTTAGCTTTAAAAACATCATCTAGGTTACCTCAAGATAAGTAAAGAATTCTTTTGAAGACTCATCTAGCCACGGAGATAGAACTCTGTGTTGCTCAAAAACCTGATCGCGTTTAATTTTTAATTTGTTTCCTGTTCTTTTCATTTTCCTTTCTGTTTTCTTTTTCTTCCTCTTCTTTAATTTCTTCCCTCTTTTATTATCATTCACAATGATTTTGTTTAGTGGATAATTTATTTTATTATTTTTTTCTTTAAAATGTGGAGTCTTCATTTCAGTTATCACTTTCTTATCAATGATACTGTTTTTGCTCTTTGGTGCAGGTTTCAATAAGACATGAGTATTAGGTATCAATGGTTTTATAGCCATATTAGTGTTAATTTTTGGAACATGTAGAGTTACTGATCGTAAGGAAACTTCCACTGGTGAGGCCTTCTTTTTAACATCAATAATTTTCATTTTATTAACAACAGGTTTTTTTATCACATTCATATTATTAATATTCTTTGGAACGTTTACAGATATTGAATTTAAACTTATGTCCACTGGTAAGTTTTTTTTTTTAGTTCCGTTGATTTTGATTTCACGAACAAGAGATTTATTTATGATATTCATGTTTAATATTAATTTTACACAATTGTGAAAACTTCCGGTAGTATAACACAAAACATTACACTTTAATATATTATTGTTACTTGATAGTCGCCATGGCTAGCTGTTTCAAAGTTTCTCACATTTACCTTTCAATTAATCAGGTGGAACTGGAAAAGGTTATTGATTTTTAGATAAAGCCTTTGCTAATATTACTCTGAAATACATTAGTACAGTCTGTTCAAATCTGTAATATAGACGACTTATGTGTTACACACTTTAATTGTGTTAGTTCGCTGCAATAGCATCGGCAAAATAGACTAATACAGTTGCCGGTGTTTCTCCGGACGTCAAGGCGAGAGCACGTCACTTCATATTGTAAAAGTATAGTTGCATATTTTTTAATGATTAATTAGAAAAAATAATCCTTTATTTATTAATGATAACAGTACTCTCTTCTACAACTTGATTCATATTTTGCTTTATTGTTCTTCTTTTTTTATGCTTCATTTTCAACTATTTGATTAATTGTTTACTTCATTTTCAGCTTCATTTTTTTTAAGATTTCTATGACACTTCTGTATATAAACTAGTATTTTACACTTTATTCTAGTATTCTATAGTCTAATACTAATATACTATCCATAATAACTTACATATTTACAATTACGTTACATCCCATAATATTATACAATCTATAATACTATAATACATCTTAATCTATAATATAATAAATGTTATGCTCTACAATTCTATACTATTTGTAAAATAATTATAGATTTTTTTTTTAAATAATTCATGCTTTATCATTTACTTAAAGCCATTGATAGATAATCGTATTGACAATTGACATTAGTATTAGTAGACCGTGCCTTTGGCCAATTATAAAATTAACAAACGTAAAATAAAGACAACAAAAAAAAAATACTATTAAAAATTTCTCTAAACACATGGGAAGGATTTTGTAAATAGATATAATTTTATTTATTTTGTTTATTATATTTAATAAACAAAATAATAAGTTTAACTTTCAATATGTCACGAAATACAAAATGAGTCCAAAATGTTCAAGCAACCCTTATATCAATAGTTATGAAGATATGTATTATCACAGTTTACATTTTTTTTACAATATTTCTGAATTATTTTTTATAAACAGTTGAACTATCATTACGGAAGGGGCGTTCAGTAAGAACAATAAACATGATTTTTATTGAAATATACAGGGTTATTTGTAAAACATTAATAACCTCGCAGGACTATATTCCTGCCTTGATTATGAGTCGAAAATGTTTAAGCAATAGTTATGGAGATATGCAAAAATAAAGATTGCATTTTTTTCAATATTTTCTTACTTATTTTTTGTGAAACGTTTTATTAAAGTAACTTATATCGATTACGAAAAATTCATTCGTTTCAATACGAGTTAAATAAAATAATAAAAACCCGCAGAAATTCCAATTGGAATTTAAAGGTTTTTATTATTTTATTTGACTTGTATTCGAGGCAATAAATTTTTCATATTCGATTTAAGTTACTATAATGACAGTCCAACGTTTCACAAAAAATAAGTCAGAAATATTGAAAAAAATGTAAACTTTGATGTCGTACCTATATCCCCATTACTATTGATATTAGGTCATGGTTGCTTGAAGATTTTCGACTCATAATGAAGGCAGAAATATAGTTCTGCGAGGTTATTAATGTTTTACAAATAACCCTGTATATTTCAATAAAAATCATGCTCTCATTGTTCTCACTGAAGGCCCCTTAGGTAATGATAGTTCTACTTTTTGTAAAAAATAATTCAGAAATATTGTTTTGAGAAAAACAGAATCCCTTATCGACAGGTGAAGTATCAAACTTGATTTAATAAAAAGATTGATACTTCACCTGTTATTTGGTTTCTCTCGAAACTTAAGTAGTGAAAAAAAAAATACCTATATATATTATTAAACTTAGTAGAGATAACAAGGTTAATATTATGTAATATTTGTACTAATCTATCAACATGAGTTTCTATAAGCTTTGTGCCCACAATACCAGGTGTGGTCTTTTATATCGAGTTAGTTCAGTTTTATGTGAATCACCTTGGAAATCTTGGAAGTGAGATCAGGAATATTTCCTCTCGGTGATCTAATGGAGAGTGTGACTGGTGAAACAAGGGGTGGCATTTGCTGGCTAACTCCAACTGTTAGTTTCTTGGTTGTCTCCACATTACCGGGCGTGTTACTTGCCCCAAAACCACTGCTTAGACCCAGGCCACTGCTGATCTCCGATGTTTGAAAGCCATGCCAGCATAATGTCTCCTGGAAAAGAGTTTAGCTTATTTAGGTAGTTGAACTGGTAGAGTATAAATCAATAATTATATGAAATTATCTTAGAATGTTCAAAATATTTCTTGCATCACCAGCCCATATAATATATAATCTTGATTTTTAAAATCAATATTATCTATTGAATTGCAAATTAGTCAATTATTAACCCGATATTAGGCATAGTATAACCAAGATGGGCTTTGGTATGATCATCTCATTTAGACTAAGAGCCAGCGACCGTCAGACTTACGTTATAGTATCAAACCTGAAATATTTTCTGCAGGTGTACACTATAGTAGGTAAGAAGGTTTGGATACCTACGACATTTGAGTTCGGGGGATTTTGGCAGATACAATACAAATTGGCAGGCAATACAAGTACAACAAAATGAGTAAGTAAAGCATAAACATAACAAATCTTATTTTTTTATGTGTTTAACGGGACAGTAGTATACACTCATGGTAATCGTTGCCAGATGCTTATTGCGGGTCATTTCTTCCGCCAGACGCTTTAAAGCTCTATAAATCATCATGTCACTTACATTATAATAACAAATCTGAATGTTTTTGTTGATTGATTAAAATGAATTATTTTATTCGGGCCACTATTTAAGAATACTATCAGATACCTTATATTTTAAAGTTTTATATACACATTTTATGTACCTGTTTTAACTGTTGTCAATACCCTGAACTCAAATGTCATAATATCCAAACCTTCTAATATTTCAGGTTTGATACTATAAAGTAAGTCTGGCAGTCACTGGCTCCTACTCTAATTGTGTTATCATCTGTCTTCTTTTTTTATATGGAGCCAATGGTAGTGCAAATGAGAGGGAAATATAATTTTTCCCAAAGTCATCCAACTGCTCTCACCGGTTACACTATAGAATGGTTTATGAAAAAGATATCATGGGTAGGAACCCCTATAGAAAAAGTAATAAAAAAAGTCATAAAACTGTAAAATAATAAAAAATCATTTTAAACATTGTAAGAAGTTCTAACGTAATTGGAGATACACCATGTCACAATAGATTCGAATTTTGTTAGATTAGATAAAAAAAGTAACCTGACTGTGGCTTCTTCGGAGATCGAGTACTAATTTCTGTCTCGGAGCAGGAGGATTGTCCGGTGTTAAACATCGCCTCCTCAGAGAACCCCGAGACACAGCACTGGCTAGCGTTGGAGCAGGGGTCAGGGGACGGGAATCAGTTTGAGTATACCTGAAATCCATGAATAATTAAGAAAGTTTATGCATAACACAACAGTCGTAAATATACAGTGAAACCCTGTTAATTCGAACCCCGATAATTCAAAATTCATCATAATTCGAAATTTTTCAAAATACACAAATCTCTAAATGTTAATTTCACAGTAGATTAACCCCGAGAATTCTAAAACCCCGGTAATACGTAATTTAAAATAATTTTTAGATTCTTGCGTCATAAATTAATACTTTTCAAGTCACATAATTCGAATTTTTTTAAGAAGTTATAAAAAATTAATAACGCGCTCGGCTTTTTGATCGCGCGAATCCATGTGGGGTGTCCTCTATGTACGTCGCGATTTCTAAAATTAGGGAATCCTGTGTAGGTATGCATTCTTTAGTTGGCTGCCTCGACGTGCGCGTATAGTTTTAGTTTGCGCTAATTCCGTGTATTGTACCCGAACACTGAAATTGTTTTTCACATTTTTAACCTTCGAGTACCAGAAGATCGAAAATAGGGCCGGCCGCACTTTGGATACGAATTATTACGTACGTATTCGTACGACTACTTTCGTACGTATTGGAGCGCGCACATTGATTGCGTCTTGCGTTGTCACGATCAGTTACTTTGCGCATTTCTCCAATGACGTTTGTGCCAAATGAAATCTATATCTTATGGAAAACTCTATTATGACAGACTTAAATAATGACAAATTTCATGACTGTCTATCTAATAGATTCACAAATTCTGGGGAGAATCGAAGTGCAACAAGAGCTCATAACGTCGGAGAAATATTTAAAAGTTTTTTTGTTCAAAGTACATAAATATACCTCACCTTCATTGAACCAAATTATTTAACTTACAGGTATTTTTTAGTTCTTTAGAAATCTCTATCCTATCTATAAATAATAGAGAATCTGATCTGATGATCTGCGCTGATGGTCACGTAGTTGAATCACTTTGGTCCCACAAACATTTGTGGTCATGTACGAAATCCAAGAATTTCCGAACAAATCCGGATCGTGTCGGACGTCGCATCTATACGTGCGTACACGCACTACTAAATCGTGTAAAGTGGGCGATGTTCAGTACTACTTCGAAAGTCAGGAATGTACTTGCGTATTCGTACGAATACGTACTACTCAATTTTGTACGAAAACGCATCCAGTGTGCGGCCGGCGTAAGATCGGGGCCTGAGCGGGGTATAAAGTGACTCCAGTCAAATTTACGTTTTAATGAAGTATAATGGTTCGAAAATGTTCTATAATATTTTTAATTACATTTCTTATACAATGCGAACAAGATTTTACTAAATTTGTCGTCATTTTATAAGAAACCGTAGTATTTTCAAGTCTCATCACTCTCAAGCGCCCGGCCGACGGAATAAATAAGTATTTACTAATTTATAGCAGACACCCATGAAAGAGTAATAATGACCTTTATCAAAATATTTTTAAAAAAATTATATATTTCTCCTGCCGGCAGTTAAAAGGACTATTCTAAACCCTGGAGATTGGGCGGACATGAAAATGGTTCGCGTCTTTGCTAAGTCATATACATACTGAATTTTTGACGGGTAATGCAGGCTCGGCCTAGCAATAGCAATAGCAACACCGCTATCGTTGCGGCCTTCGGATTTGCTGACCCGGAGTTCAAGCCCCAACTGCGGCCGTTTAATTTGAGTTTTTAGCGTGAATTCGAATGAAATTACGGACGTTACACGAAAAAAAATACGGGAACAGACAGACGGACAAACAACGAAACTATTGTGTTTGATTTTTTAACAGTTTGATTAGTTTCATCACAAATATTAATAAAACTAACCATCGTTTCAATAATTTATAATAAAAACGAATCTCGCATACTATAAATATTTTTGCCGTCATTTAGTAATCCTGGTGATGTATTTACAATATTTGGCCGTACCTATTCTGAAATAAGCAATATTGCTATTTCTGCATCTTGACAGTTATTGTATAACATTGTAATGCCGTCAATTTTAAAGTTTGACAGGTTTGAAATTAATGAATTCAATCAGAAAGCTCATTATTCATAATTGTGAATAACTTAACGTTTGTTTACATTTTAGAGCTTTCTGATTGATTCAATTTACACAATTACAAACCTGTCTGTCTCATAGCCAGTATCAAAAACGTTACAGGTGGATTCCTGCCTTGATGATGAGTCGACAATGTTCAAGCAACCATGACCTATCATTAATAATATATATTTTTTTTTAAAGGTTTTCATCATTTTATTCGACTTGTTACAGCGAAAATTTTTTTCATAATCGACATAAGTTACTGTATTGATAAATTAACTTTTTGCAAAGTAAGTCAGAAATATTGAAAAAAGTGCAAACTTTGATATTGCATATTTATCTCGATAACTATTGATATTGGATATTAGATCATGGTTGTTTAAACATTTTCAACTCATTATCAAGGCAGGAATCCACCTGTAAACTATTGTGGACTAGCTCTAGCTACTACTACTACTAGCTATGAGACACCCTGTATAATGGGTTTCCCTAAATCTAAATTAGACAAAAAAAATGTAAAAATTATTGTAGTACCAAATTAAGTACCTTCCTACTTTCTTCACTAGCAGATGTGTTCATCCCTTCATGTAACCATAAAGGATGAGGCAATTTACACTAACCTGCGAAATAATTCTTCTTGCACAAAATCAACTGCAGTTTCGTTAATAAGCAAAGATTCTGTATGTTGTAGGGATGCCCGTAAGGCGGCCATTTCCTCTGCCAATAATTCAATTTTACTCTCTGAAACCTTAAAAATTTTGTTGTTAAATTATTAGTATCTAACACAGAACAGAATAATCTAAATTCTCTACTTGGCGGAATTTAGTCTGGGAACCTTGGGTTAAATTATAATCGAAGAAGAACTAAAGCTTCCTTTAAAAATAAAGTAGCTACAGTAGCCGGCAAACATCTTGAAATTTTACGAAATTAATTTTAATTTTAGTGGGGGGAAGTTTGCGTATGTACCATTTCACCAAAGGGACCCAAATTTTGTCTTCTGCGCATTCCCCCACTACGCCAAAGAATTTCAAGAAGTTTGCCGGCAACTGTACCTAGTGTGCTTCTGTCAGCACCCATAACCTATTGAATAAAAACCTTTGAGTATATATATACCTACTCTAAGATAAAAACACAAGATATTAATGCTGAATGACGATAGTAGATAAATATTACAAGTAATAATAAACAAATTTAAATCTTATTACTATAACAATAGTACACTCTATTATCCGAGGTGGCAAGGAAAAAAATCATCCGGATTAAAAATCGCGGATGCTCTACGCTAAAAAATAAATACGCTAACTAAAAATTATCTTATACAATACATACCTACCTATTGTACTAGCACACACAGCTGTGACACGAAAATATAGAATTGATATAATAAATATACGGTATTATTTAAAAAGTCAATAAAAAGTTAAATTTACAATTTAATGTGATGCACTTTTCCTTGCACCAAAAGTAAAGACTAATACTTAGAGTTAGAGCTATTCATTTGAGAAAACGCTGATCAGTCGATGACGCGTTTCATAAACAGAACCTACCAGCGAATCCTTAGCTCGTTTAACCACATCTTTAATCTCAGCATCAGCTGGGTGATTGCACAGAATAGAACATCCAAAAGAAAATGGATTGTAGAGACCAGCAAATGGTCGAAGAACATACGGAGCGGGGGATGTAAAACATGTCAGCTCTATAGGGTCCTACAATCAAAACAAAAAATATATGAATTATTAGTTATAAGAATATATATTTAAGCTTTAGAATTCTGCTGCTTTCATGATTTTTAACCTAAAAATAATTATGAGTTTATCGAATTAACTTCATTTCGAAAATAGAGTTTAAGATTTATTTATAAACGAAAATGTAAACAAATGTTAAAATTTTATTTGTTTCATTTTAATTTAGCAGCAAGTTTTATAATATTATATTTTAAAAGGTTTTCAAATCTTGAAACGACAAAGAGGACACAAAAACAAAATATTTCGTTAACTTTCCTTTTGTTTAACCTCAACTGGTTTTCGTAAGCTTTCCATCAATCCTGTTTTACTAGTCAAAGCCATTTTAGAGCAAGTATGATATTTTTTCTATTCCTATAATTTTCGTTTTTGTATAATTATATATAAATGCGATCGAGACTAATATTATTATAAAAATAATAATAAAATATGTAATAAGTAAACTCGACAAAAGTGGCGCAAAACACTACGTAATATTTCTTGAAAGACGAACGACTCACATAATATATCGCAAGTTTGTTCAATAGGTGTATTTTTCTTGTCTTGGAAACGGTGAAAATAAACTATAGCTAAGTAGGTACAATAGCAAACGATTTACGATTGCAATAGAGCAGCAAATAAAATGTTGGTTATTTTGTCGCAGATGTTAGACGTCAATTTTGAGATTTGACGGCATATTGCTATTTACGATTATCGATTATCTTTAGAGATTAAGGGCCGGTTGTTTCAAGTTGGATTAAAAGCATTTAATAAAAAATTTATTTTTAACGTTCTTTTAAAGCATAGATTTTTACGTTCTCCACCAATCAGACGATCCGTTTTCGTAAAAATTTATGCTTTAGTCGACCGCTTACTTGTACTTTGATCGAACTTGAAACAACCGGGCCATAGCCGGTGTCGCCGTCGTTAGTTTCGATGGAATATGTATTTCTGACGGAGCGGATACCGGACTCAATGCTCAAAATTTGTAAACTTAGGACCTGAAAAGGGCAAAAAGCATAGATTTTTACGAAAACAGGTGTTTTGATTGGTGGAGAATGCAAAAATCTATGCTTTTAGGGATGGGTCGTCGACGTATTTACCGTCGACGAAACGAGACCGTCCACGTTCATCCATCGACGAGACGATCAATTAGTTGAATTTGTCAACTAGTTGACGCGTCAACTTCGTTACGCGGACGTCGCGGACGTTTATTTAAACATCGGGACGATAGTCAACTGTCTACGGTTTGACGCGACGCTGCTCGACGGCACAACCGTTGGTTATTTTTATTACGTTAATTTTTAAAATTTAAAGAAGTTCGAAGGAATATAGTTTCGGGGAAAGTAAAACTGCTACTTGTGCTTATATGTAAAAAGAAATATTTTATTATTTATTTGTTTATAGGCTTTTACATATTGTTTTATATACTTCTTTCTATATATAATAAAGAAAGAAGTAGGTATACACAACAATATCAGGTGTAAGCTGTAAAATATAAATATAAACTACATATATAAGCAGTGAAAGTATCGGGTATAAGCATTAAAATATGAATATAAAAATTAAAAATATAAAGTACAAAGCAATGTGTGTATAAAAAAATATATTAGATACACATTATTACATGTGTACAGGGTTATTTGTAAAACAATAATAACCTAGCAGGACTATATTCCTGCCTTGATTATGAGTATTATTTTTTGTAAAACGTTGGACTATCACTACACTAACTCAAATCGATTACGAAAAATTCATTCGTTTCAATACAAGTTAAATAAAATGATAAAAACCTTTACATTTATTTATTATCTATAAATTTATAAATAAATACATAATTTAAAAATACTTTACATTTGAGATGTTATCTAGAAATTTATTGAAGAATACATCTTTCAAAGTCAGACTTTCACTTTGTGGTGACATTATTAATAAATAAATATATCTGTATTATTTGTCAACTTTAGTTTAAGGCTCAATTTGAGAAAAGGAACATTGTTCCCGAAACATGTAAAAAACCAATAAAAAGTGGTGTAAACAAAATTATAATAGATTTATTTTTTTATCTACAAAGTTGAAAATAGGGAATTTATAATAAAAATTAATTAAACCTAAATTCAAGATTATATTACATATACAATAATTAATGTTGGACTCCTGAATAAGGACCATAGTTAGGTATAGAAATTTTTATTCCCTACAAGTTTGTTTATCATTTATATGCTAAAGTTGAAAAGTAAGGAAATAACACAATAATTAAATTTTAGCATCCCTTTTCAGGTAAATATATAAGAAGTCGAGATCGATCGAATAAAATATTGATTTTAGAAAAATATCTAGCCGGCCTATTAATTAATAATAGTTCAATAAAAAATAAAATAATTAAACAGAATTGTTTTATTTTATACGGCGTAAAATTGGGAATTCACCGAATCGTCGCACGTGACATCACAAAAAATCAAGTAAAAAATAATAGATAATAGCTTATTAAGCCTATCTCGCGCTACGCATGTATTCAAATTTCAAATCTCTAGTCATAGTTCGTGTACACAGATCTGCACTCTATGGTAGTGTACTTTAGAGTTGAAATGATGAGAGAGAAATAAACGGAGACGTTTTGTCTTGCTCTCGCTCGTTGCTTTGCATTGCGTTAATCTCGAATCGTCCACCGACCACGGCGTCCGCTGTCCACCGTCTACGAATTCAACTAGTCCATGCGATAAACGTAAACGGTCGACGCGTCGATGCAACGTCAACGGTTGATTTCATCTAGTCCATCCATTCAACGCCCATCCCTAATACCTACTTCTTTTTTTATTATATATAGAAAGAAGTATATAAAACAATATGTAAAAGCCTCTAATGTGCGTAAACAAATAAATAATAAAATATTTCTTTTTACATATAAGCACAAGTAGCGGTTTTACTTTTCCCAAAACTATATTCCTTCGAACTTCTTTAAATTTTAAAAATTAACGTCATAAAAATAGCCAACGGTTGAGCCGTCGAGAAGCGTCGCGTCGAACCGTAGACAGTTGACCATCGTCCCGATGTTTATATAGAACGTCCGCGACGTCCGCGTAACGAAGTTGACGCGTCAACTAGTTGACGAATTCAACTAGTTGATCGTCTTGTCGATGGATGGACGTGGACGGTCTCGTTTCGTCGACGGTAAATACGTCGACGACCCATCCCTAGATTCTTTCTCTGTGGAATCGTGGGAGTTTGCAGAGCCGTGAAAAGTTGGTACACAACAACTGCAATGTAACTCTCGTTAGTTGGAGACGTCCAACCATCCGTAGTAAGACATACAGAATTTACAATATTTATTTTTTGTCGAAGGTCCTCACGTACTTGTTCGTACATTCGCGGAAGAATTGTTTTTGTAAGTGTTGACTTGGATGGTAGGGGATATCCTGGATTCATCAGGTGGCAGAAGTATTGAAACCCTTCATTTTCAACTATTGAAAACGGCTGGTAATCCCTACATACCATATAAACCAATCCTTCATCTAATTTTTTTTGGTGTGAAATAGACGTGGGTCTTCTAAGGTAATCATTTATCCTCGCCTGTGTTTGAAATGCTGCTTGTCGTGGATTTCGATTTTCTGTCGAGATAGAGCTCGACGCCGTGGACGTTGACGGACAGGAAGTAGTATTAACATTATTTGGTACATTGGAAGTACTTATGTTGGCAGGTGGGGTTGCAGATGAAGATGCAATAGAAATTTCTATAATTGATGACCGCTTCGCAGAACTAAGTTCAATACCTGGATGTTTATTCTTCAAATGACGGAGTAAGTTTGCTGTCGATCCTCCTTTATATGAATATTCACTGCGACAAATATCGCATCTAGCTTTACCCTCTACTAATGGCGAAAAATTCAGCCAAACACCACTTCTTTTGCGATTTTCACTCATTTTCGGAATTAATTTACGTACTAAACAGAAATTATTCACAATATTCACAAGTATTAATAGTCTATAACAATTTTAAAAACAATAAACTAACACACAAAGTAATAATTGTTTGTCGTAAATAATTCAGCAAAGAAAAACACAAAACTTTATGATTAATTCGATAAAGTATTCGATTCACTCTCATTTAATTGACATAAATAAGGTAAATTTTAGTCAATAAAAATCACTAAATAAGAACTCGTGTGTCACCCGTGTATCGAGAATCAAGACAGAATGAAATGAATTCTAAAATAAGGAAACCCCTTTCTTAAATCGAATGTATCAATACAACAGATATACCAACAAAAAAAACCCACTTAATCTACCCTTAACCCTTCAAATCTTCCTTCGTGCTATAAGGAAACAAGTCAAAAATAAATGAACACGGGGTCGTCCTTCACGCTTAAGGTAAGATTATCTTCTGCAAGAGGGCATTTTTCTCGGATTTCACTCGGATTTTGTGTCCTGATTTCACGAACAAAACAAAATGGATTAACTCGCAAGTACATACTTAAAAAGTTACATATTTTATGATATTAAAATTTCATAATTGAGAGTGAATCGATTAAATTTAATTTGTGAAATTAGGACATTCAATCCGACCGAGAATAAAAATTTATTGAAAGTCTGATTGAACCCCCAAAGACGCCAATTTAGCCATTTTTGTAAACCTGCTAATACTTTCAAAGTAAAGCAATCGATAGGTTTTTATTTATTGATAGATAATAAAGAACTTGATGTATTATTGTAAAAAAAGATCGTATTTACAGCGCATTTTTTGTAAATTAATATAATATTGTATGATTATAAAATAAAGGTGTTCAAATAATATGTTAAACAGGATATAACAGACCTAGCCCACAATACTTCTCAGTCAGATTCCTGACTACGTTGTGAGTCGAAAAAGTTCAAGCAACCATAATTACGAAGATAATCCGTTTTAAAATATGCATTTTCTAAAAATATTTCTGAATAATCTTCTCCTTAACGTCGGATCATCTTTAAAGTAATTTATGTGAAAAATTAGTCAGAAATATTGAAAAAAAATGCAAACTTTGAAGTCAATTATGTTCATAACTATTGATATTAGGTAATGGTTGCTTGAACATTTTGGACTCATAAAATAAGAAGTAATCTATCTACCTTTGAAGTGAACTAGGTATATATATATATATATATATATATATATATACATAATTAACAAGTGCCATAATTTACCAGTTGAATAAGAATGTTAAGTTATAAGAAATCTAAACCTCCCAAAAACTAAATAAAATAAATATCTATTTTTTACTTGTCTCTTTATATACAGAACTGTGCATTTAAAGAGATTGTCGATTTCTTAAATAAATACAATACACATTACTTTCTGAATGCTCTCCGGTCTCAGACTTGGTGGCAATAAATTATTTTAAAGTGTCAAGCCATTCCAAAGTGGATCCAAGTTTCAGAATGGTGGGCCACCATACACACTGTACCTATATTTGCAAGTCAAATTAATTATCACAAATCAAATTCATTTTGTTTGTTATAGATAAGAATGAAGGTTATATTCATGATATTTTTCTAAAACATATTGTCTATCGTAATATTATGATTAACTTACTTGCCATCACGCCGTTTCCCCGTAGGGCTAGGCATAGAGGATAGAGCCCCATACTATTCTGTCCTGACATACGACTCTCGCCTCATCCACATTCATACATCTTCGCATTATCTTCTGATTAAAATAAATAATAATAACACACATATTCGTAAAATAACGCGAAAAGTTAAATAAGTATTAATGTTCGCCTTTAAGATAACAAAATCCATACAAAACAAAATATAGTTTCAAACATAGGAAATTACACACAAAAAAAGATAGTTGCTTTACTAGAGAATGCCTTTAAGGTTTTTAAGTTTTAAATATTAAAAAAAAAAATGCTATTACAAATGTAATTAAAATAATAGAATATAAAAAACAGAAATAAAACAATTGACCTTGAATATGGTAAGAAAAAGTAATAAAATAATTTAACTAAAGTTGAATATAGAAAAACACATACAATCATCGAACTTGATATAGAAAAATAAATAAAATAATTTAACTTAGAGATTGGAAACAAAAATACCAAGGTAGCTTTATTATTAAATACTATACATGATTAAAATCAAAAACAATTATTTTGTTGTACGTATTTATTTGCTCAACTTTAAAAAAAACTCCAAATCACGTAATACTGTGTGTGTGTAACTTTACAATAATTATTTTGTGCGTATGTACCATATTTCGTGTTGAATAAACAATAAACGTGTAAACTCAAACGTATGCGATGGTGAAATACAAACACACGAAAAACAAATACACCTAAAAAAGAATCACTAACACACGCAAAAATGAACCACTAACACAAGCATAAAGTATTTGGTGGATCTACGGTGGATCATTGTTGATTGCGTATTCGTATACCGCGATCAGCACGCACACATGCAAAAAGGAATCGGATGCCGACCCGAAATTGAAAAGAATCAAATGAATCAAACCTTTTGGATCAAAGGAATCGAATCATTTGATTCTTTTAAATGATTCGTTCAAAATGAACGATTCATTCATACCCGAACACCTCTAATTGTTGATCGCGTATTCGTATACCGCGATCAGCACATACACATGCAAAAAGGAATCGGATGCCGACCCGAAATTGAAAAGAATCAAAGGAATCAAATGAATCAAACCTTTTGGATCAAAGGAATCGAATCATTTGATTCTTTTAAATGATTCGTTCAAAATGAACGATTCGTTCATACCCGAACACCTCTAATTAGGGATGGGTCGTCGACGTATTTACCGTCGACGAAACGAGACCGTCCACGTCCATCCATCGACGAGACGATCAACTAGTTGAATTCGTCAACTAGTTGACGCGTCAACTTCGTTACGCGGACGTTCTATCTAAACATCGGGACGATGGTCAACTGTCTACGGTTCAACGCGACGCTTCTCGACGGCTCAACCGTTGGCTATTTTTATGACGTTAATTTTTAAAATTTAAAGAAGTTCGAAGGAATATAGTTTCGGGGAAAGTAAAACCGCTATTTGTGCTTATATGTAAAAAGAAATATTTTATTATTTATTTGTTTACGCACATTATAGGCTCTTACATATTGTTTTATATACTTCTTTCTATATATAACAAAGAAAGAAGTAGGTATACACAGCAATATCAGGTGTTAGCAGTAAAATATAAATATAAACTACATATATAAGTAGTGAAAGTATTGGGTATAAGCAATAAATGTGAGTAAATAAAATAGAAGGAAACAATGATTTTGCGTAATAAAGGCACCAGTCATGAGGTGCGGTAAAAAATACTTTACGTTTATTTATTATCTATAAATTTATAAATAAATACATAATTTAAAAATACTTTACATTTGAGATGTTATATAGAAATTTATTGAAGAATACATCTTTCAAAGTCAGGCTTTCACTTTGTGGTGACATTATTAATAAATAAATATATCTGTATTATTTGTCAACTTTAGTTTCAGGCTCAATCTGAGAAAAGGAACGTTGTTCCCGAAACATGTAAAAAACCAATAAAAAGTGGTGTAAACAAAATTATAATAGATTTATTTTTTTATCTATAAAGTTGAAAATAGGGAATTTTTAATAAAAATTAATTAAACCTAAATTCAAGATTATATTACATATATAATAATTAATGTTGGACTCCTGAATAAGGACCATAGTTAGGTATAGAAAATTTTATTCCCTACAAGTTTGTTTATCATTTATATGCTAAAGTTGAAAAGTAAGGAAATAACACAATAATTAAAATTTTAGCATCCCTTTTCAGGTAGATATAAGAAGTCGAGATCGATCGAATAAAATATTGATTTTAGAAAAATATCTAGCCGGCCTGTTAATTAATAATAGTTCAATAAAAAATAAAATAATTAAACAGAATTGTTTTATTTTATACAGCGTAAAATTGGGAATTCACCGAATCGTCGCACGTGACATCACAAAAAATCAAGTAAAAAAATAATAGATAATAGCTTATTAAGCCTATCTCGCCCTACGCATGTATTCAAATTTCAAATCTCTAGTCATAGTTCGTGTACACAGATCTGCACTCTATGGTAGTGTACTTTAGAGTTGAAATGAAATTACCCGTCGAGCCGTCTATGACGTCTATGGCATCTATAAGTCGACAGCGAGAGATGAGAGAGAAATAAACGGAGACGTTTTGTCTTGCTCTCGCTCGTTGCTTTGCATTGCGTTAATCTCGAATCGTCCACCGACCACGGCGTCCGCTGTCCACCGTCTACGAATTCAACTAGTCCATGCGATAAACGTAAACGGTCGACGCGTCGATGCAACGTCAACGGTTGATTTCAACTAGTCCGTCGATTCAACGCCCATCCCTAATTTGTATAGAAAATATGTCGGGGGAAGGGAGTGGGATAATGTAAATGTCACCTTTGTTATCCGCCGGGTTCTAAAGAATAAGTATGCAAAATTTGGATAAGATTGATCAAAAGGTTTGATTTACTTAGAGAACAGACAAGCAGACATTGATTTTCATAGGTGTAGATTTATATTTCAGTATAATGAGCAGTATGTACACAAACTATCTGCACGTGCAACATTAATTTTCAGTTTCATGTAAAGCTGTTCATATTCATACAAGACTAGAACGCACAAAGGTAAAAAAACACACAGGGAGGTTTCCAGTCACTGCAATATTTTAACGGAGGTTGTCCAATAAAATACAATACATAACATGCCGAACATACAGTACATCAGATTAAAGGTTATAGAAATTTAAAACAAAATCAAGGACAAATGAAAAGTTGTTAAAAGATGAAGACAAGGTCTGGTCTATTGATCGTTTCTCAAAAATTTATCTAGTCATTAGTCAAAGTTTAGATACCTATATCATTGTTGCATTTTAGTGTATGAAGAATTCAGTAGCTTTTTATAGTAATCCTCTCGCTTTTATTTTGTAGCTTGAGATCATATTAGGTGGTTGAAGTATCACTTTATTTTTGTTGACATATTTATTATTAAGTTGCTCTTCATTTTTAATAATAATAATATTGTATATTTGTATTCCTTTGCTTCCGACATTATTACCTACGTACAAAATAATCAGCCAGTCATTGTTTTAAAGAACATTTATTGATTTTTCTACTAATTTTACATTTCTTCATAATTCTAAACATAAAATATATATTTTTTAATTAAAACGATCCTACAGTAGGCACATGGGAAAATATTAATTATCTTAAAATTTAGTTAGAGTACATAAATTTTTTAATATACTGATTAAAATACATAATTAATCTTTCCTATCTGGTGCTGTTAACTGAGTCGATATTCCTTTAATTGTGTTAATATCTCTGTAAATATATTAAATATAGATTTCATATTTTAGGAATTTCTCCGTAATATATTTATGTATTCAATAAAATAATTACAATACATTTGAGTTTACCGGACACTAATAAATAAAAAGTTTTTTCGAAGAAACTGATTTTTGTTAATACTTGTACAGTTGCCGGCAAACTTCTTGAAATCCTTTGGCGTAGTGGGGGAATGCGCAGAAGACAAAATTTGGGTCTCGTTGGTGGAATGGTACATGCGCAAACTTCCCCCACTACGCCGTAAAATTTCAAGATGTTTGCCGGCTACTGTATGTATTGTATGGGGAGAGTGGTGCGGGGAGCGCTGTGCGTGGCGAACAGAGCACATAGCACACTGCGCAGTGCGTAATGCTCAGGGCGCCGGATTTGACGGATTCTCTTCGCTTTTAGTAGCCGCGTAGTCACGATTCTTATGCATCTTTATGCTGTCGTTTATGATGATCAATGTTTTTCTTTCAATTTTAGCACTTAAACACAATTATTACACACTACAGCCCCTGGTGGGTCTCGGCCTCCTCAAAAGTCTTCCTCCATCCATCTAGGTTTGTGCCAGCTCTCTACAGTTCAGAAACTCCAAGGTAGATATGTCTTTAAGTACGTTGTCGCTCCATCTTAATTTTGGCCTTCTTAAGCTCCTTCGATTCACTTATATATCAACCATTATTTTAATGATTAACAAAAGTTAAAAATGTAAAATCTTCATATTCAACCGGCTTAAAAATCTAAAAAGGTGCACATGCGCATTTAGTGTACAGTAACAAATCGCGCGATTCAATTTAAGCACCGTATGGGGAGGGTTGACCACGTTTTAATATCTTACATTACGCCCTAAAAAACCAAAAGATCTAGACATCCCACCACCCCCATTCATTCCGATACTCCCGCCGCCCACGTTTGAATATCCCCCGTAATGGCTGAGATCGTTCGGGGAAGAATACGAAAATCCTGGATAATTCCCGAACCCAGAATTTTCCATTCCAAACAATGGTATTAAGCCATTGAACATCGGATACGAGCTGGCTCCGCGTCTCTCCAGGAACGGGTAGGAATTTGGCTGCAAAACTGGCAACAACCCGAGGTGATTGTACCCCTTGTAATCATGGCTCGGGGGTTCTTCCACGGGGGGGCCGCGGTGGAAGGGGTACCTGGAAGGGTTGAGTTGGTAAGGAGGAAAGTGTGGATTTATTTGCGACAACGGGTACATATAAATTCCTTGGAATCCGCTGCCAGGCGAGGCCGGTAGGGCGTCAAATTTTCCCTCCGTGTTTTTGACAATAAAATTTTTATCTGGTTGGTTTTTTACGTCTTTTGTTTTGGTTTCTTCCGATTTTTCCGGTATTTCCCTCGCGTTGTGAGCGTTTTCACTCTGATTTGCGTCTCTGGCATCCGGAATTGGAATATTTTCATTTTCCCCTATAATGGCCGCTTTCAATAGTGTCGTAAACGCCGGAGTTATTTCCGAGGGATGTTCTTGAGTGGTCGGCGCCTGAAAATAAGAACGGTTACTTAATTCAATATAAAATAACAGTATATTGTTTCTGATTGTTACATACAGTTTTTATTATAAATCAACAATTATTATAACGAAATAAGTTTTAATTTTATTGATAACAAGCCTAACTTTTGTGGCATATTATAATTATGGGCAACCAAGGCTAGTATTTTTACAAAGTCTGTAATTGGATGTTGTAAATATTTTTAATTGATGTGGTAGTTACTGTGTGGTTCAATATGATTAATTTAATTTTAACGACATCAAGATTTGTATTACACAAACGTTGATATTTTTTAAAACCCCGGTGTAACTAAACGGTTATACCACCTTGAGGCGTTAAAAAATACATACAAAAATGTTTTATCCGACATAACTAAAGGAATTCTGAGGTTTTAGTATGAAGATGTAGTACCAGAATATTTTGAACAAAAAAAAAATAAGTCGGATATTTAAAAAAAAAGTTAAAAACTGAAAATGAAAATTTAACATCCAAGTGTAAAACTCGAAGATTTTGCTACTTAATACGAGAAACTCTATATAGGGGGCAGCATGATGTGAGAAGGAAGAGTAGTTATCGGTGTATAATGTATAACACAGTATTTTTAACTAATGTATTAAAGTAAACAAATAAACTGCATACGCAGATTTACAGGAACTTTATATTAAAAAAAAATATTTATACATATATATTAGGTCCTTACATATGAAATTGGCGTTTAGTATGGGAGGAACATAAAGCCGATTTTTTTTTATTATAATATATTTATTTAATCAAAGTATGTACCATTGCTATCTATGCACTTTTGCCATCTCATAGGTAGTTCATCAATCCCTTTACTAAAAAAACCATTCGGACGGGAATCAATAAAATCTTTGAAGGCGGTTTGGACTGCCCCATCGGAGTTGAATTTTTTCCTTTGCAAGAAGTTATCCAAATTTCGAAAAAAATGGTAATCTGTTGGGGCAAGGTCCGGAGAGTACGGTGGATGTCTCAGACATTCCAATTGAAGCTCCTCTAATTTGGTAGCCGTCTGTTGTGCAGTGTGTGGTCTAGCGTTATCATGAAGCAGCAGTGGCCCAGAGCGATTAACCAGCCTCGGTTGTTTAGCAGCTAGCTTTTCCATCATGGTTTGCAGTTGCTGACAATAGACATCTGCCTTAATCGTCTGGCCAGATTTAAGAAAGCTGTAGTGAACGACACCAGCACTAGTCCACCAAACGCTCACAAGTAACTTTTTTGGAGTCAATTTTCGCTTGGGGCATGATTTGGCTGGTTCGGCAGGGTTCAGCCATTGCGATGAGCGCTTCCGATTATCGTACAGGATCCACTTTTCATCACAGGTAATGATTTGATTTTAAATCCCTTCATTATTGTGCCGGTTGAGTAATGCAACGCATCAGTCAACGCGCGTTTGTTGATTTGCTTCACTCAATTCGTGAGGTACCCACCTTTCAAGCTTTTTCACCTTACCAATTTGCTTCAAGTGGATTAAAACAGTTTTATCACTAACACCGCAGCCTGCAGCTAACTCGGATGTGGTTTGCGATGGATCCGCTTCCACAATAGCCTTCAATTCTTCATTATCAACTTTGGTATCCGGCCGTCCACGGAGCTTGTTCTGCAGGTCGAAATTTCCAGAACGAAAACGTTGGAACCAAAAACGCACTGTCTTTTCTTTTGCGGCACCATCGCCATACACATCATTAATCCTTCGAGCCGTTTCTGCAGCACTGGTGCCACGGTGGAACTCGTACTCGTAAATAACGCGATATTTCAAGTTTTTCATTTTGTAAACTGAGTGACGCAAAGAAAAAAACAATTGAGGAAAAAACAAATGAATTATAATTTTCAAAACACAAATACATGAGTAAATAGCTGTATAAATTTGGATTTGGAATTCCTAACCAAAGAGAAGATATTTGAGATCAAATTTGCCAGTACGGCAAAACGCCAATTTCATATGTAAGGACCTAATATATATATCTATACCTACATACATATAATATAGCGTTTAGCTTAATTTGAAAATTCCGTGTTCCAATCTCTATTTAAAAATAAATATACATATTAATAAATAAAAAATGAGTTTTTTTCGTTATGCAAAATTTCGAATAAATGATATTCTTTTAAAACGAGATGCGAGCACAGAAAACGTGTCACATCAATTTTCTTAATATTTTAAAACTAAGCTAAACGATTGTTCTTGCTTAACTTGGTCTCCTAGCTTAAACCAACGATTTACCTTATAAAATATCGTCACAAAATGGTATCAACAGAAGAACTGCACGAAATTGAAGATTTTACTTTACACTAAATTGTAAATTACTGCAAAGGTCTGGGATAATCTTGTGGATTCACGAAACGTCTAGAACACGAGGTTTCTATAAGTACGGCAGCATCGTGCTGCGTAAACAGTTTAGTTTTGACGTTTAGTGAAAGTCACAGAAAAAAAAAAGCGATAACGACAGCGAATCAATAATAGTCGACCAGCGATATTTTTTTAAATTTAATTTAATATATGGTAAAATTATAATTCTTATAGATTTACATATCAAAATGACAATTTTTTTAATACTTTGTAGTCATGCAGACCTCATCAATGAAGAGAAGCTCTTGATTCTGATGAGGGAGCCTCAGTTCTTATTTTATAATATATGGGTACATTTGCGAGTCATTTAATAATACGGTAATAAAAGGTAATTTGATGATGAAGTTTTCAAGTATTATAGTATTTTGAAAAAAGCTATAGGTTTAAATAATTTATGAATTTAAGTTTAATTTCAGGAAACTTTTTTTTCTTTTGATTTGCTCTGAAAGGTTACTGATGCAGCGTATCTCGATAGGTTAATTATTGCAGTAGTTAATGGCTTTATAAAAATAGTGGTTCTGCATCTGGGTTGTTTTAAATTTAGGCGTTATGAACTGGTTTCCATTTCTCACAAGCTTGAAGTATTTCTGGTTTTCTGTAAGGTTTTTTCTTTACATATTTTCAATATGGAAACTTGCTTGAAAATATCATCCACGTTTGGTACTGGAAGATACCAGAACGCGAGAAGTTTTCAAGTGCGACCACAGATGTTCGAGTTTTCAATAGACGAGTATAAAGCGATCAGTAGACGTGTGATAATTTTCGCGTATAACGCAATGAACTATGCTTCGATTAAATTAGTGTCCAGTGACTTTGTTGAATAAATAAAACAAAAATTAATTCTAATTGTTGCTTTTCCACAGCCACGATCGGTTTTTATTATAATTTTGTAATGGGCGGTAAAATAACGTTTCCGGCGACTGGCGCGACGTCCGTTGCAGCGGAATCTAGTGTAACTTGCGTTACGGAGGGTCGCTATCGGAAATGACCCCAATTAAAATCTCGATTGAACATTGACAGTTTATAAATATGAATAATCAATATCTCTCTTATTAACTAGCATCCCACCGCACTCGTAGGAGGCCAGCAATATTTGCGCGTGGCGCGAAATTCTTTTGAGATAATTAATAATCTCTTCTGCCATCGAGATGAAGGCCTGAGATCGCGTAGGAAGGTAATTAGTCGAGGTCTAGACAGTAAAATAAAAGGCAGCCATTTCTCCAATGCATAAAAATATAAAATGTAAATATTTAAATTAACATTCAAATAAACAAGCGATTTAAAAATATTTAAGCGTCAAATCTTATATCATTGAAAGTGGTGCAACATTATAATTTAAAAATATGTTTTATACTTTACTTTGTAATACACACACACAATCGGCCCGATTCTGAAAATAACAATGTCTGGATCGTTAAGATCTTTATCCCAACACTTAATAGACGATAATAAAAATTAAAAATGTCCAGAGCGGATTTTGTAATTCTACGGCTCAAATACACTGTATTAAAAGATGATATAAGAAATATTGTTTCTTACAAACGTATTCATTTCTTCATCCACAGCGTCTTGATGAAATATCATGGCTAAACCGTGTTCGGCCTTACCGCGTATTCAAATCTTCCTATCTTGACATTTGACAGTTATGTCTGGATCTTTCAGATCTTTATCCCAACACTTAATAGACGATAATGAAAATTAAAAATAAACGAGACATACGTTTGTTTACGTCGGCGTTTGTTTCTGTAAGTTTCTACATGAGATAGATATAGAGGAAGGAAGAAAGATGTAAATTGTTATCTGTCAAATGTCAAGATGGGAAGATTTGAATATGCGGTAACGCCGAAAGCGGTCATGACAAGTTTAGCCATGATATTTCATCTAAACTCTGTGGATGAAGAAATTAATACTTTGTAAGAAACAATCTTCTTATGTCATCTTTTAATATAGTGTATTTGAGCCGTAGAATTCCAAAATCCGCTCTGGACATTTTTAATTTTTATTATCGTCTATTAAGTGTTGGAATAAAGATCTTAGAGATCCAGACATTGTTATTTTCAGAATACGGGTGATTGTGTGTGTGTATTACAAAGTAAAGTAAAACATATTTTTAAGTCGAATCTAATGATTAAAATAAGTTATAAGGCAACTAAAATCACAGAAAGATTTGGGAGTTACTTCGCGGTGGACTAATTTAATTTAAAATATGATTTTAATTTAAATACTGTAAATACTACGCACACAATATGAGTTATTGATTACTACTATAGTTTTGAGACGAGCAGTCCCTCTCATCATCAGGTATAGTTAATAACTAACTTTATTTATCAATTTTACACATGCCCGAATACATTTATAAATACAAATTTATCAATCAATAACGGAAAAATCTTTTGGATCGGAGAAGTGGAGTAAAACGTGAATCAGAATTTAATTCAAATATTCGTTGATTGGGACTCGACGTTTCGTAGGATCACGGTGGTGAGTATTTTGCTGGAAAATATGTGCCTATAATATTTCGAGTAGGTAACGCCACAGATGCACTCCATCAGCAACGCTG
>JADDOH010004234.1:0-76764 GCA_016648135.1 Agrypnia vestita
AAGAACAAGGATAAGTGGAAAAATTGATTTAGAAGCCGTAAGATGAGAAAAGTTTTAGAACATATTTTATTGGATAATTTGTTACATAGAATTTTTATTATTTATACTTTTATTACATAATTCATTAACGAGTTCATTTGTATAAACATCTTTTTTCAAAATAAACTTTTTTATTTATGCACATTAAAGACTGGTTGCATCAACTTACACCGAATAAAACCGGCGCCACACTGTGCGGATCTTCCGCCGCGTCTCTTCTGTCGTGGAACATTGCTACATTTCTTTCCAAACAATATGCGTTTATTAAACACACTACGCGGATGATCGGTCGATCTATTTGCTTTGCCGATTTGGCGCAACGGAAAAGACGCGGCGGAAGATCTGCGTAATGTGGCGCCGGCCTAAAAGAATTATTATTGTTTAGTTTTTTCCTAAAAGCTGTATTTTTCTTTGATTTTGAAAAAACGCCATTTTGTGACGTTGTGTATTTTACGAATGTATATTTTGATAAATTTATTTGTACGTTAGTTTACATTTTTTGTTTTTTATCGTGTCGTATACTGCTTAATAACTTGTTTAAGAAAAAACGAATTTGCAAAAAATTCCCTACAAATGAGAATAATTTTTAGACTATGGGCAGTACCACAACGATTGGGACGCCCTCCTTTATTCTCCAGATAAGTTGGACGGACTATACGTATTTTCTAGACCAGAGTTAAGATTATTCTATTTAAAAAAAAGAATTTTTCTTATTATCCATGCCTGGCGACCATAAACAATTTATTTGACAGCTTCTTTGTAGGGATGGGTCGTCGACGTATTTACCGTCGACGAAACGAGACCGTCCACGTCCATCCATCGACGAGACGATCAACTAGTTGAATTCGTCAACTAGTTGACGCGTCAACTTCGTTACGCGGACGTCGCGGACGTTTATCTAAACATCGGGACGATAGTCAACTGTCTACGGTTTGACGCGACGCTGCTCGACGGCACAACCGTTGGTTATTTTTATTACGTTAATTTTTAAAATTTAAAGAAGTTCGAAGGAATATAGTTTCGGGGAAAATAAAAACGCTACTTGTGCTTATATGTAAAAAGAAATATTTTATTATTTATTTGTTTACGCACATTATAGGCTTTTACATATTGTTTTATATACTTCTTTCTATATATAATAAAGAAAGAAGTAGGTATACACAACAATATCAGGTGTAAGCAGTAAAATATAAATATAAACTACATATATAAGCAGTGAAAGTATCGGGTATAAGCATTAAAATATGAGTATAAAAATTAAAAATATAAAGTACAAAGCAATGTGTGTATAAAAAAATATATTAGGTACACATTATTACATGTGTACAGTGTTATTTGTAAAACAATAATAACCTAGCAGGACTATATTCCTGCCTTGATTATGAGTATTATTTTTTGTAAAACGTTGGACTATCACTACACTAACTCAAATCAATTACGAAAAATTCATTCGTTTCAATACAAGTTAAATAAAATTATAAAAACCTTTACAATTATTTATTATCTATAAATTTATTAATAAATACATAATTTAAAAATACTTTACATTTGAGATGCTATCTAGAAATTTATTGAAGAATACATCTTTCAAAGTCAGACTTTCACTTTGTGGTGACTTTATTAATAAATAAATATTAGGGATGGGTCATCGACGTATTTACCGTCGACGAAACGAGACCGTCCACGTCCATCCATCGACGAGACGATCAACTAGTTGAATTCGTCAACTAGTTGACGCGTCAACTTCGTTACGCGGACGTCGCGGACGTTCTATCTAAACATGGCGATGATGGTCAACTGTCTACGGTTCAACGCGACGCTTCTCGACGGCTCAACCGTTGGCTATTTTTATGACGTTAATTTTTAAAATTTAAAGAAGTTCGAAGGAATATAGTTTCGGGGAAAGTAAAACCGCTACTTGTGCTTATATGTAAAAAGAAATATTTTATTATTTATTTGTTTACGCACATTATAGGCTTTACATATTGTTTTATATACTTCTTTCTATATATAACAAAGAAAGAAGTAGGTATACACAGCAATATCAGGTGTTAGCAGTAAAATATAAATATAAACTACATATATAAGCAGTGAAAGTATTGGGTATAAGCATTAAAATGTGAGTAAATAAAATGGAAGGAAACAATGATTTTGCGTAATAAAGGCACCAGTTATGAGGTGCGGTAAAAAATACTTTACATTTATTTATTATCTATAAATTTATAAATAAATACATCATTTAAAAATACTTTACATTTGAGATGTTATATAGAAATTTATTAAAGAATACATCTTTCAAAGTCAGGCTTTCACTTTGTGGTGACATTATTAATAAATAAATATATCTGTATTATTTGTCAACTTTAGTTTAAGGCTCAATCTGAGAAAAGGAACATTGTTCCCGAAACATGTAAAAAACCAATAAAAAGTAGTGTAAACAAAATTATAATAGATTTATTTTTTATCTATAAAGTTGAAAATAGGGAATTTTTAATAAAAATTAATTAAACCTAAATTCAAGATTATATTACATATATAATAATTAATGTTAGACTCCTGAATAAAGGACCATAGTTAGGTATAGAAAATTTATTCCCTACAAGTTTTTTTTATCATTTATATGCTAAAGTTGAAAAGTAAGGAAATAATACAATAATTAAATTTTAGCATCCCTTTTTAGGTAAATATAAGAAGTCGAGATCGATCGAATAAAATATTGATTTTAGAAAAATATCTAGCCGGCCTGTTAATTAATAATAGTTCAATAAAAAATAAAATAATTAAAGAGAATTGTTTTATTTTATACAGCGTAAAATTGGGAATACACCGAATCGTCGCACGTGACATCACAAAAAATCAAGCAAAAAAATAATAGATAATAGCTTATTAAGCCTATCTCGCCCTACGCATGTATTCAAATTTCAAATCTCTAGTCGTAGTTCGTGTATACAGATCTGCACTCTATGGTAGTGTACTTTAGAGTTGAAATGAAATTACCCGTCGAGCCGTCTATGACGTCTATGGCATCTACAAGTCGACAGCGAGAGATGAGAGAGAAATAAACGGAGACGTTTTGTCTTGCTCTCGCTCGTTGCTTTGCATTGCGTTAATCTCGAATCGTCCACCGACCAAGGCGGCGTCCGCTGTCCACCGTCTACGAATTTAACTAGTCCATGCGATAAACGTAAACGATCGACGCGTCGATGCAACGTCAACGGTTGATTTCAACTAGTCCGTCCATTCAACGCCCATCCCTATCGTCCACCGACCACGGCGTCCGCTGTCCACCGTCTACGAATTCAACTAGTCCATGCGATAAACGTAAACGGTCGACGCGTCGATGCAACGTCAACGGTTGATTTCAACTAGTCCGTCCATTCAACGCCCATCCCTACTAGGGATGGGTAGGGACACGATATCGAATTAGGGATGGCAAAAAAAGGTCGCCAGAAAAAAAGTGTAAAAGATACCCGAAGAAGGGTCGCCAAAAAAATGACCAAAACTAAAAAAGTCGCCCAAGAAAAAAATATCGATATATCGCGAAAAAATATATCGACGATAAATATCGATATTTTTTACCCATCCCTATATCGAATAGAAAGTATCGATACTGTAGTCATGAGCAGTATCGGAAAAAAAGTATCGTACTCGTAAAAATATCGGTACTCCAAAGTATCGAGTACATCGGGATAGGGACACGATATCGAATAGAAAGTATCGATACTGTACTCATGAGTAGTATCGGAAAAAAAGTATCGTACTCGTAAAAGTATCGATACTCCAAAGTATCGAGTACATCGGGGAAATACCGAAATATCATTAGAAAATATATCGGTGACCAAAAGAACCAAAAATAAAAAAAAGGTCACCAGGGAAAAAATATATCGATACTTTTCGATATGCAAAAAATGATCACTGGAAAAAAACATTGCCAAATTTTTTATTTTTAAAGGTATCGATACTTGCCAAAAAGTACTCATTGAGTAAAAGTATCGAATAGAAGGTATCGAGTACAAAAGTATCGCTATCGAAAAAAAAGTGTCCCTAAAAGTAGGTATGGAAGTCCTTGGGTGTTCATAGGGCTTACGAACTATCGTACAGCTGGCTTAAGTAATCACTTTAAACTGTGTAACATTCACCATTTCCACCCATGATAGAATACCACGTCTATCAATGTTTTTTGGAAATTGTATATATTATTTTACACCTGTTCCATATATGTGTTATAATAATCCTTATAGGGACATATACACATGCTTATTTAGTGGCATGCTAATGAGCATGCCACTAATAAGCATGCCCTAACAACTGTACACACTTGCTCATTACTAGCATGCTTATTAGTGGCTCATAAATAAGCATGCCCAAAGCTAACAATCAAACACACATGCTTATTAGTGGCATGCTATTGTCATAGAATAGAGACGGACTTTGTGAAACTTTGCAAACTGAAATGGAAAATTCAATTGAACCAATAAATCAAAACAGTTCCCGAGTTTCCATCCGCACATTTTTTATTTTAGTTTTTATAATTTTTATTGTAAGATTTGAATCATTCGTGCCTTTTAATAAAGTTTCATAAACATTATTTCTCGCTATATTATTTTTACACAACGGTGACCGAGTATTTCACAGACATTCGTGATTCCCATAATAAGTCACGAAAAGTAATGTTTTATCATCTCCCCAACGCGCCATATTTGTTTCATCTGTTGCGGACTGAGAAGATCGCATTGATAATACTAGCCGCGAAGCCCGCGAATGAAAAAAATGAAAAAAGTACTCGATACCTACCAATACATCATTGAGTAAAAGTATCGATTGAAAAGTATTGAGTTCAAAAGTATCGGTATCGATACTTTTATGATAACTAATTTTTTTTGTAAGCCTGTACCTATAATCAATCCCCACAGGGCCGATACATTCTATTTTCTATCTTTTTTAATTTTTTTTTTTCTATTTTTTAATTTTCTATAAAGATTTTTTAATTTTCTATAAAGATTTTTTTGTATGCCTGTATTATCGATACCCCACAGTATCGATAGTTTTTCGAATTTTTTTGAAAATATTTTGTAAGCCTCACAACATCAATACTATTTAGAAATTTCTATGAAGATTTTTTTGTAATCCTGTACTATTTCGTGCAAGTTGCAAATATGTAGTCTGTTCCGTGCAACACAGACATATGTAATTGTGAAAATACATTATTTATATCCTTCCTCTGTTGAAATTGATAAGTAGATAGTGATGTTTCTAAACATTCTCTTTCATATTTAATGAAGGCTGTACCTTTAAATATGAACCTGCTTTATGACCTTTTTTGGTATGGGCTAAAGTCTTGTGATAACTCCAAAAGTCATAAGCTGCTTCGACAGATGAATCGCTGCCTGTCTCGCTATTGGTGGAAGCAGAGATTGCTGATATCTATCGCCTTATCATAGAGCTAACCGTGGCACAAACTCTGTCGCATTGCGAGTGTATTATTTTAAATCTGGATTCAAGTAAGCAAGATAGGGCTTCCAAGTGGTTACTTCCACTTCTCCATACCTGCGTTGTATTTGTTGCATTACCTCGCAATTTTATCGATTTGGATACCAGTTCTTTTCGGCGACTTAGTTTCTTTGAACGGCGGGGAAAAAGTTCTTGACACCTACCATAAAGTAATAATTGAGTAAAAGTATCGATTGACAAGTATCGAGTACAAAAATATCGGTATCGATAAAAAAGTATCGATAATTTTCCGTGTCCATACATATGTGAAACTATCAGCCCCGATCAACTTACACAACAAATTTATCTTATCTGACCCGGAGGACGTTTAGCCGTAGGAAAAACTTCGCCTGTCTCAACACAGAACTCTCTAGAGACAGGCTTAGTAAAATCAAACCTTACCAATATATATAAGTAAATCAATGAAATAAATAAAAATAAATAAAATAAAAAACGTAACGTCAAAAATTTGACGTTATTTCGCAATATGAATTATGTGTCGGAAACTGCAACTCAATTGGACCGCTTCGGTTCCATATTGGAAAAATTAATTTTATTGGGCTTGGTGAAATCGATTATAATCAGAATAACCAGTGTATTCGATCGATTTTATGGAACCAGTTTTGATATTATGAGAGAGACCCGAACCGACCAATCGGGTTGCAAAATCCGATACAGAATTCAAATTTAGCCAATCTCTTCTTGAATTGCGATATCATTCTTCAGTGTTTAATAACAGAATATGTTAATACAGTTAAATTGAAGGCCATAGACGAAAACCGTTTTATTTGAAGCATTTAGATACTCGATATATTAGAATTGTAGACAGATCGTCTAAAACATTATACGGACTGATATATTTGATTGCTCGAGCTTGGGTAAGTATGTACGTGTCACATTTATTCGAGCATTTTAAGTATGTTGTCCAATTTTATTAAATAATAACAAATGCACATTTGAATTAACTCCAAGTCATGCAAAACTTACAAGATAAATGACTAGCATAATTATACTATAGAGTTTTATATTCCTACTTTATGAAAATAAAAATAAACGTTAGTAGTAGTATAAAAAAACATAAAATGTCTTAAAATTGCTCTTTCGAGTTTTCTAGGATCGTCTTCTGAAGATATATAATATGACCCTTTGTAGAGTCTACATGATCAAAAATGTCGGGCAAAAATACTTCGTGTTTCATGTAGATGAAATATGAACTGAATTTGTGAATTTACTAAATAGATAGCTGCAACCCCTCAAAAATTACATTAGTTCACGTCTTCGCAAAGCCATAGTATATATTTATAGCATATTTTTGACGCTCCACGGACAGGCGGCCGTAGCAACATGCGTTGAACAGCCGGTTCGGGTTTGGTGGCCCGGGGTTCAAGCCCCATCTCCGGCCCTTTTATTCCTTTTTTTTAGCCGAGAATCAAACGAAATTACGAACGTTACACGACGGACAGACAACGAAATTATTATGTTTGATACCATCTGAGATAATATTTATTGTTTTAGAAGAACGGATTTGTTTTTGATTTATTTAACACATTATTATTTGTTACTAAAATAAATAAATAATGCTCTCTTTTGACATTGTATTGCACTGAATTTTTTTTAATTTACAAAAGTATAATTGCTTTTTCTTGAATGGTATAAAAAATATAAAAGTTTGTACATTAGCTATATTCAAAAAGTACAATGTTCAGTTAGGTACTATCTTTGTTTTTCAACCCTTTCATCCCTGGACACTTATTTTTGTTATGGTCACTTGAAAAGGCAATGATCTCGCCCAGATGGTTCGAATGAATATATTATTTACAGCCCATAAGGAGCACTGAACGTTTTACGTGAAAACATTTTACAAAAGGTTTGTTGAACTATTTTACGAGATGTTTCACATCTTTTATTGAAAATGCCAAATATTCGTGCCCAGATGGTCTGAATAAATATTCTATTTTTACTCACAGCATGTGGAAAAACCTATTTTTTTAAGAAAGAATAATTTTTATAATTATTTCCATGTTACTTAATCGAACCTTATTCTACACAATCATTATTAATAAAGTTTAACGATTTTTTTGTCAATTGATTTTCTACCTCAATTAACTTATTATTACTGTGCTATAGGTTAAATAACTCCACACTGAATTAACGCAAGTTACGAACCAAAAATTCTTGATTTCATATTTAAATCCTCGACATCGTGGAGCGCGCATGGTATCGCTATTGACGCGGTCATATAGCAAGAAAAAAATTAGGCCGCTGCTAGTAATAGCCCTCAGAAACAACGTGGTGTACTCAACCTGTGCACATTATGACTTCTGTGAACGACTTACATTTAACTGTTTTCTAGTGCACTGCTGGTTTCCGTTCGAACTGAGACAATTACAGCCACAATTACTAATCATTGATATAATCAGATACAAATCTCAAATTTCGGTTATTTTGTAATCCGTTAAAATAACAGCTTCGACCATCACAATCAAAAGGTGTAATTATTATAATTAACCTAAATACAGAGTGTTGTCATTCTATTCGGGTAAGGACCCTCTCATGCCGGGAATTTCGTGTTCTATTCCCGGTGAGGTCACAATATGATTTTTTCAGGGCTGGATGTTTTTGATATGATGTATTTCGCTACAGTAATTGCACCTCGTCATCTGTTGTAGTTTTAGAAATTAAAAAAATACATAGTGACTGCAATAATGCAGAGAGGAGGATGAAGTAGTACACCTCTAACTTTCCGTGTGCAGTGAAATGTCACGATGTATCTACATAAATGTAAGAATGGTTAGAAAGGTACATAGGTTATCGGGGAATAAACATTCGCACTCTTAAAACTGAATTATGACGCTATTTAAAAAAAAAAAAATTCATTGGTTTATTTTAGAGTATTACATAACATGTTTCGGAAACCTCCGTTTCTTTCCTCAGGTGAGTTGAAACTGAAGTGTGTGGGAGTCAATATCTGGTGTGTGGGTTTTGGGTTCAGTGGAAGTGGAGAAGGTGTCTAGGTGCTGGGAGAGAGGGAACATTGTTAGAAGAGGTGAAGTGAAGGGTAGTATTTGATTATTAATGTTGTTATTTGTTGGTTTAGGTTTTAACGAATATCAAGAGTTTTTAAATCATTTTGTTTTATGCCGTATAGGCCATGTAGGATGTGTATATTTGTATACATGAATGTATGATTATTTTCTATAATGTGGTTAGAATATTCTGAAGAGTTATTATTAGTGAAGCATGATGTTCTTAAAACTGAACCTGTTTTCACACGTTGTCGGTACCGTGGTTGAGGGGTATTGGCGAAGAACGACATTATTTACGTATCGTCCGTATTCGTGGAGTACGTTGATGATTTCATTCTATGTGGCTGGAGTGCATCACCATGCCTCAAGATAATGGAAAATTCCACACCAGTGACATCCGCCAGACCCCTTCTCAACAGAAAGCGAAACAAAGCGCAATAGCTTATCCGACGCTCCGCGTTGCTTCTCGGGGTGCAGCTTTTAAACTTCACAAATAAACTTTCTCGGGGATGGAGCGGTGAACTTTAGGGGTAGTTAGGATTCTTCTTGCGTAGGATTCAGTTAGCTCCCGGCTCGCGGGAAACGACTGTGAAGTAATTTAGATCGAATAAGTTTGTTTACTGGTATCGTCTGAAATTGTAGAGAGTGTGTTTTTAAAAGTTAAAGCTACTTTTTTATTAGTTTACCAGAATGGGAATCCTCCCCGAACCAAGTTTGGAAACGCGTGTAACAAATTCCCAAGAGGGTGGGGTTACACCAAAGGGTGGACATACGTCAATCAATAGAGGTGTAATACTGTCACGTGTCGTGGCTAGGGAGGAATGAATGAAAACACGTAATTTAATTAGCGATTTATTAATTAATTAATTAACTATTCGATCTACACGTTCTCGCACGTATTATTTATCGCTTATTTATTTATTTCGCCAATTAAGTGGATATTTCGCTCGATTATTCGCTTTATTTTATCGCTTCGATTCCCTGACGACTGAACATACTTGACGTCGTCTCGCGGCGCACGTGGCCGACTTCGCATGGTAACGATCTGTCAAACACGACCACCTTGCGCCGCGGCCGACGCTGTATTTATGATGCTGGTAATTTCGCACTTTCTAGATTATTCTAGTGTTTAGGAAAAGGTTCTCGTTGCTTCTCGGTTATGCCAAGCGTTTCTTGAAGTTTGTGACAGAAGTTTTTTGCCTTTTAAAACGTTTCCCGGAGGTCGTAGTTCACCCTAAATTATTATAGTTTAAAAACCATTGAAAAATATTATTAGGTATAACCCGTCATTAACGACGGGAAGTAGTTTTCAGAAATTTTGGAAATCATCTAGTTTTGTTTTTAATTTCGAGTTACTTTAACTAGTACATACTGTCACGGAGGTGGGAGACAAATGAAACGACTGAATAAATGATAGTTTTATTTTATACATACAAGTCACTAGACACAAATTTAACTGGATCACTGTTCTTTAATTCTCACTAATTTTGCACTAATCACCCATTGGAACACTAGAACAGCAATAGAATCGTCTCATTTTTATACCTGGAATACCGTATTGGGTTTCCAAACGTTTCGCGAATGTAGTCAACATTTCTACCGTTGATTCTTCTTCTAGTTATTTCCAATTTATTGTTTAATGTTCAAAATGCTGGAAAATTTTCGATCATGTGTATGTGATTCCTTCTGACAAAACTCATGACAATACATTTTTTTAGTATTTAAAAACTTAATGAAGGTGCGTACTCAGAAAAAATATCGCATGAATAAAAAAAAGTTTCCAGAAAATAAATCCAAATAAAATAATAATTTTATAATATTTTCTGAATTTTTACCATACTATTCAGATTTTAATAATTCATATTATTCGTATATATTTACGTACAACTCGGGCTTCAATGTACTAACTATACAAGTCTGCTTGCGATAGTCTGCGAGTTTACAGATTTAAATAATTGTTGTATGGATCAAATATGTCAAATATTTTTTATCCAGAATTATCTTTATTCCACGAACTAAATTATATTAAAATACAAAAAAAATCTTTTCTAGTCAATTTAAGTAATGTGTGTTTTATTTTGAGTCTTCGAAAAGGAATGTTACAGATATATTGTATCCCTTCTAGCATCCGCATGCAACGGACATTCAATTCCAGTTTGTTTCCATCTGCCAATTATTTCTAACGTCTCGTTCTTTTCTGCTCGGCAATAAATTCAATGAAAACAATCTCGAAAGTTTTGACAGTATATAATAATATCAAGGAATTCCGAAGTAGTATCACAAAAAAGTGATACAGTGACAGTAAAATATATATTCAATACTTTTGGGCACTTTTGAAGAACACTGGAACCTTAAAATTAGAAAAAAGCTATTAAAACTGAATATGTTTTACAATGCTAAAAAGCAGGAACTGGCTCTAAAATATAACCATACAAAAAATACTTTAACTTTAATCTGTTACCATGAACCAGTAACCACGAAGATAAATAAATAGAGCCATTGTTCACATGCATGTAGACCTCTTTCCATTTAGGAAAGACAATCGAATTAATATGCAGAGCATTGGTTTGTATGTTCCTGATATGACATTAGACATCGTCAGCATAGATTGTTTCCATTCCACATTCCAATATACAGGACCAACCTGCCGATGGTTATGCCTGTTGGAAGAGCCACAGCTATGCTGAACAAAATCGCTTTGGGTATTGATATATTCCATGTGTCTGAGGGAGTTTTCCGAAGCGGGATTCTCCTACACCTTTGACCAGATTTTGTGTTATTTTTAATTTATTAAATATTTTTATTTTGATATATACTTCCATAATATGTATGCCTTAAACACTTTGTTTGTAATGTACATATTATTAAATAAATTGAATTGAATTGAATTGAATATGTACAAGCCGTGCATATTACGCAAATTATTTTGTTGTGTTGGTTTTTACGGGTATAAACACCAACGCAACAAAACAATGTGCTTCGTACGCACGGCTTACACATACTAATTTGATTGTCTTTTTTAAATGGAAAGAAGTCAACGACCGGTGGCTTTTTCGTTGAGGGACCGATATTAATTTTTCCATTTAATATGACGGTAAATCGCTCTTGTTTTATGATGATCTGATTTTTGAAACGAATAAAATTCATCATTCAATGCCTTTTTGTGTCCCAATATGTATTTTTTAAAAATAAAAATGCAAACACAAAATAAGTGTCGCATTGTGCTATGAAAACAGGTCTGACTTGCTGGTGTCCTAGAATGGGGCTCAAACCACCAACCACTATAAAAAAATCATTAAGCGAGTGTCATTAGCACTACATCAACAAGCAAATCAATGTATCTTTTAAACAAAAATTCAAAGAAATCAGTTGTATTATATTATATGTATCTATAACAAAAATTCCCGTGTGCAGTGAAAATACCTCGTTTTCCCTAGCTACGATAATTAGTATCATCATTAGGTAAAAGGTTTGTGTCCTCAAAAAATATTGCTTGGATTCTTATACTCGGAATATACTCAAGTAAAGAATTTTTTCAATATTGTATATTTTTGAAGGGCACATAAAGAGCCTATTTCAGTGTAATTTAATTCATTCAAAATTAATTAATTTCATTCCATAAAATAACATTAACTAGATTCTCAAGTTTTTTCCCCAAAAACCGTGGTATTTTACTCGAGCACGTCTCATCGTGTTTCATGCCATCTAAGTTTAAAAACAAAAAAACCTTGTTTAACATGGACATCCATGTACATGTTTTAGTAATTCCCAATTTTCTTTGTGTGTCTGCCTGAGTATTGTCGCGGTTCAGACCTTTTTATTTATAAGAGTTCTCAACTAAATCATTCACAAAAAAAAATAGCAAATACCCAAATATTTTTAAGAAGATTTTTCTACGCGATTTTCAAATAACACGGTCCACAAAAATATAACGTATACTTTATTTTTGCTCGAATTATATTAGTTGACATTATATATATTTACCCTTTTCCATGGCTAACAATTGAAAAATTTTCCCAAAAAATGTTTACTCCCCATTCAAATAAAATCAATCCCACTTTTAAAGAAGAGCACTCAATTAGATTGAAATAAAAAAATATTTGTGTAAAATATTCTCATATTTGTACACACAATGTTTATTAACAAAATGTCAAAATATTTTTTGAACAAAATTGTTTTAAATATAATATACATAATCATAAAACTATAAATAGGAATAGAATAATAGAGATCACGACATAAGAAAAAATATTTACATATTTTTTTTTATTTACAGAGTAATATAAATATAGTGATCTCATGTCTCAAAAATATAATAAATATTGCAGCCTTCTTCTTACATAAGAAAATATTCATGTTATTTATTAAGGATGCTTCACTTCATAAATATTCTTTACCCCTTTCACTCGTTTACCACAATTACTTTCATGTGTCAAAAAAACAATTTTTAATGGTAATGCTAAATCAATACAGTCGTCTTATTTCAATCAAGATGTAATATTATTAGGGAGGCACTAGGCACGCTCTTTGCGCCATTAAAAAATCATCCCCGTCGTAACGAGGGGTGTGGTTTGATGAAGGGCCCTATGTGGGTAAAAATTTAATTAGTTGTAGGTACCCTTCTCGTGATGTCTTGTATGGAACAATGTTGAACTTTCCAAATGACGACAAAAACTTTAATTGCCTCGGGGCAACGGCCCTAATAAATAATGCATTCAAGAAAAGTCTGATACATTATTGATCGGTTACGTATTTCAGGAGTTGTTCGAACCTTGTTGATTTTATTAAAGTTTATTTATTTTTATAGGCATACTAATGAGCCGGTACTGTTCAAGTCATTAGTAATTTATTATTGAGTTTTAGGAGGAGAAAGTGCCTTTTATGTCCAACATTTCTTTTAAGAAAGTCGTTATGTCGATATTGAAATGAATTTATGTATTTTGAACATTGACTTCAATATGATACGCCGTATATATGACACGACGTATTTATATTTTACCATTATTTTAAATTAAACTTAATTACATAAATTCAATTTAATTAAAATTATAGCAATCATTGTATTACGTATGAATTCAAGTATGTCAACATTAACAAATATGCCCGAGAACTATTAACTTAATTATTTTATATGGAAGATTTTTTTGGTATTTCGTATTCTTTTTAAAAAAAGTCTCTCATTATTTTTTTAATATAATAATTTTCTAGTATTCCGGATTGCAATATTTATTATATTCAATTAAATTAACATAAATTCTTACATTATATACATTTTTAACTTTATACGAAATTATAAAGCTTGTTAGTATCTACATTACAAACAGTGTAAAGTGTTTGTTATTTTTCTAAAAAAACTTGTAAATTACAGCATGAAGACACATCCAAAGAAAAAAAATTCACAACTAAGAGGGTTCTGTACTCGAAATTCTGTCAGGTCACAATATTTTTTCTGATTTACTCAAGCTTGGCTGCTTTCGTCATACGTTAGGAACAGTAATTTAGATGCATGACCTGTTGAAGAATTAAATTTAAATAAGTAATTCATGTAGCTTATTCAATAAGTATATCACAGTCTGAAGTAATCGAAAAACGCTGTCATGTAACTTGAATATATGTGTAAGTTAATGAGTCACTTATCTCAGTAGGATGAACTTGTGCCGATATGAGCAGCTTAGAAAATGAGGGCAAAATACAATACAAAACCAATTAATTGCTTAGATTTTGTTGATATGTTAAAAAACAAGTATATATTATTGAATGCTAAAACAGATAAAATAACATATGTAAAAAAATTATGTGTATAATAGAAGCTTAACTAGAAACTAGAACCAGTATTCTTCAATTGGATACTTCTGCATATGCAGTTGTGTGCGATGACGGGCGGAATCGCCACTACCGCACGCGGGTCAAGAATTAGGAAAGAAATTTTTCCTTCCCAATCTCCGCCGAAAATGATTGATATTCTGACACCGACGTCCGCAGCTGACACTTCTCCTGGCTTCGTCGAATCCAGAACAGATCGATCTGTCTCTTCCGAAAGTCTTATGTGAAATGATTCTTCATCGGATTCGTACACCACACGAAAAAGAATGTCGGTTCTCAAAGAAAAGGACACCGGCACACACGCTTTCCAACTCTCACTGGGCGGATTTTCAAATGTTTAAATCCTGGCTAGCGGTTGGCGCAAAATACGTTGGATGTCAGTTCCGACCAATCAAAATCATATCGCGGCCGGCGTCCAACGGTTACGAAACAAGTTGACAAAACTATCAATAATGTATTTATTGGACAATTTTGTATCAGTTAAAATAAAAGAATGTTCTTAGGTTTTCACGGCCACTCAGAATCTTCAAGTTTGTGTTAACTGGGGTATTATGCCGTGTTGTTACGACCTTTCGGGCCGACGTTTCGGATCCCATTGCAGGGTCCATCATCAGGGCTGATGTGTTGTCTTGAATGTTGGTGTTGTGGTTAAGTATCGGCTTGCAATACCGTGCCGAAGTCATGATGTGTTTGTATTGTGTTGTATGTATGATTCATCCGTTGTCTGATCACTATCTCTGCGGAGTCTGCGACGAGAATGACTTTGAAGCGCCGGATACCAAGATGTTTTTAATTTGAGACCATCATCTCTATTAATGTTTATCGGATGCTTGTAGATTTCTAGTGCTTCCTTGATAAGACGCGCATGGTGACTCTTAGGCTTTCCAAGGATTTTCGGTTCGAATGCAAAATGATGGCCGGTATCCAGAAAATGCTCAGCCAGTGCTGATTTTTCTGGATGACCGAGTTTGCATGCCCGTTTGTGCTCGTTGACCCTTTTGGAAATGGTACGCGCCGTTTGCCCCACGTATACTTTATCGCAGTCTTGACAATCGAGTCTATACACACCGTCCGTTTCTAAGCGATCTCGATCCTTTGCTGATCTCAACATATCTTTAATTTTGAAGTTGGCACCAAAAACTGTCTTAATGTCTCTTTTCTTGAGAGCTCTGGCAATTCTGTCTGTAACGCTTTGGACAAAAGGCAGAAAGGCGATGCCTTTGCACTCAGGTTCTGTATGTTTTTCAGGGCGAACAGACCTCGTACTTATGACGCGTTGTATCTGTCGCTTCTGGTAACCATTGCCTTCCAGTGCGTCGCTGAGTGTTATCATTTCCTCCTGTAGATATTCATCTTGGCATATCCTTTTGGCCCTCGTGGCCAAAGTGTTGATGAGACCTCTTTTTTGAGCAGGATGATGGTGGGAGTTCGCATGTAGATAACGGTTGGTATGTGTAGGCTTCCTATAAACTCTGTGTCCGAAACTCCCATCGGCTTTCTTTTTTATTTCAACATCAAGAAAAGGCAGCACGTTGTCTTTCTCTATCTCCATGGTGAACTTCAGGTTCTTGTGTAGTGAATTAAGGTGTCCCAAAAAATCACCTAAGTTGTCTTCACCATGCGGCCAGATTGCAAACACGTCATCGACGTATCTCCACCAGACCTTCGGAGTAAAGAGTGCTGTGTCCAGTGCTGTTTCTTCGAATTTTTCCATAAAAAAGTTAGCAATCACCGGAGAAAGTGGATTACCCATCGCTACGCCTTCCACTTGTTGGAAGAGCTCACCTTGGAAAGAAAAGTATCCACTCGTCAGGCAGTGCTCAAACAGTGCGCAGATGTCTTCATCATAAATTTCTTCCAACAGACTCATAGCGTCGTCCACAGGCACATTAGTGAAGAGGGATATGACGTCAAAACTGACTAGTATATCACCCCTTTCACACTTTATTTCTTTTAGCATATTGACGAAGTGTGCTGAGTCTTTCACCCATGAGGACGTCTTCCCCGTCTGCATCTGTAGGAGACCGGCCAAATATTGTGACAGCTTGTATGTTGGCGCTCCTATTGCGCTCACAATTGGTCTTAGTGGCACTCCATCCTTATGTATTTTGGGAAGCCCGTAGATTGCTGGTGTTTTTGACGCTTGCACAAATAGTTTGAAATGCAAATCGGCTGGAATACTGGAAGCTTTGACCAGCTCCCTAGTTTTTCTGTCGATTCTATCTGTTGGATTCTTCTTGATTTTCTTATAAGTGCTGCTTTCCAAAAGTCCCCGCATCTTCGCTATGTAGTCTGCTTGGTCCAAAATCACTGTGGCATTGCCTTTGTCTGCTGGAAGAATCAGGATCTCTTCGTTTGCGCGAAGGATCTTTATAGCTGCGTGTTCCTCTTTGGATATATTGGGACGCGGAGGCTTAGCCTTTCTTAGTGATAGAGATAGTGATCAGACAACAGATGAATCATACATACAACACAATACAAACACATCATGACTTCGGCACGGTATTGCAAGCTGATACTTAACCACAACACCAACATTCAAGACAACACATCAGCCCTGATGATGGACCCTGCAATGGGATCCGAAACGTCGGCCCGAAAGGTCGTAACAACACGGCATAATACCCCAGTAAACACAAACTTGAAGATTCTGAGTGGCCGTGAAAACCTAAGAACATTCTTAACCAACCTCTATGGGGAGGAAGTTTATTTATCTACACGCCGGCTGGAGAGCTTAATTAAGCTCTTCTGGACGAATTCGGTCGTTTATAATTGGTTATTGATGTCATGTCTATCTCTTGTTTTTAGATTTTTGAATTTTACATTTCATTTTATTTTACTGTCATTTTTATTGCTTCTTGAGTTTCAGATTTGATTTGTTTACAATTATTTCATTTTGTTGTAATTTTGTTGCTTCTTGAATTTCAGACATAATTATTTAAATTTGTTGTAGTTTTATTGATTGTTGACTTTCATATTTGATTTGATAACTATTATTTCATTTGATGTAAATTTGTTATACTTTATGTTAAGTAATGTTTTATTTTTCTTTATACATCACTTTATTAATTGTTTTTGATAGAATTATACCTTATCTCCTTTTTTATTATTACCTATCAATCTAAACATGTTTATATATATATTGTTTCTTTAATGGTACGTTGTACCGTGTATTAAATAAATAAATAAATAAATATATTTCTTGTATCGAAAAAAGAGGCGTTCCTCTGTTGACGTTTGTCTGTCACATGAATAAAGCCATCGATCACTCCGCCAGCACCTTTTCATCAGCACAATGGGACGGTGAGTGACACACCACTTCCATTTCACCGCTGACGGGCTGTGACGACGCTGATGACGTGTTCCTGACAGACCATACATCATATCCGTTAATAAGCACTGTGTACTTTTGTCTGACAGAAACAATTCTTTGTAGCCATTAATTCTCTGACGTACTGTCGCATTTTTTTGTATAATGTACTACGCAGGGCAATCGGAAGCTGCGTCACCACGACTGTAAAACAATATGGCTGTTTTTTTCACTGGTTTTCATATAAATAATCGTGGAGCTCTATAAACTTACAGTAGTTAAGGGATGATCGTCATCATTTTTTTTCAATATTTCTGATACTAGTGGTGCATACTTCTTCTTCTTCTTCATCAGCCTTCGTCTTTCCACTGCTGGATATAGGCCTCTTCCTTATTTTTCCATTCTTCCCTGTTGTTCGCTAATTGTAGCCATTTCTTTCCCCCCACAGCGACAATATCATCGGCCCATCTCTTTTGAGGTCTTCCGATGCCTCTTTTATTTTCCCAAGATCTCCATTTCAGAACTCTGGGAGGCCATCTTGCAGTGCATACTATAAGTGGGAAACATTACGTAGTTTTGTAACTGATTCAATAGGTTTGTATATGATTGTCTAAACAAATACGTCTTTAGTTGTTTTTTGAGCTGTGGTAAGCTGTCTGTTTGTCTCAGTTTATTAGGTACTTAGCTCCACAAATTTGGTCCACCCACCGCGAAAGCACGGTCACCGAAATTTGTTTTGTGGACGCGATTAAATTTTCAACGTTTTAACTTCCGTTGAACGGATGGGACACGAAAATAAGAAGAAAAGTCATGAAAATACTTCTATCGAACATTTAAAATTCATTCGCTTCGGTACAAGTCAAATAATTCCTAGTTTCATTATTTCCAGGCTTCACGTCCATACATCAAATTTGGCACCTGAACTTCATTAAGTACCGCTAGTCTTGCTTTATTCTTATTTTTCTTCTTCAGCTTTTTTCCCTCCACTGCTGGATGTGAGCCTCTTCCATTTTCCTTCACTCATCTCTGTTTCTCCCCTTCGCATCCAGGTTCTTCCTGCTTGTTGGACTATGTCATCATACCACCTTTTGGGAGGTCTTCGGATGCTTCTATATTTCGTCCAGGGCCTCCACATTAGGATTCTGGGTACCCATCTTGTTGACGCATCTTCTGGTTGACGCCTGTTGAGACGCAATTCCAACACACCACTTCCTAAACCTAATATGTCCATCTCTTTTGTCGGCTCCTGTCCCCAGCGCTCCGCCTCTTTCTGGCTTACGAAGGACGGCGCCACGTAGAGCCGTGGACAGAGGCGAATCAGTCGGAATTCAGTTACCTGTAAAAACGCATTGACGCTCGAGTCTTTTGTCGCGTGATATACTGTTCTTATGATACGTCGCCTTCAAGGCGCTAATATTTAACAGATTAATTAATAATAAACAAACAAATAATAAGATCAAGTGCGGGATTCCAATCAACATCCGGAGACAGTTGCCGCAACCACGAAGCCCGTCGCGACTGTGCATAAGACGTCCAACTCAAGGAGAAAAAAAGGTAGGCCAGATCATCATCATCATCATTCTTGGCACTACAACCCTTCGTGGGTCTTGGCCTCCTCAATAATTTTCCTCCACTCATATCGGTCTAGTGCCAGCTCTCTCCAATTTTGAAACTCTAAGGCAGAGATATCTTTGAGGACGTTGTCACTCCATCTTAATTTTGGCCTTCCTAAGCTCCTTCGCCCTATCTGCCTTGAGTTCAGCAGGGACTTTGGTGCTTGATGCTCGGACATTCTCTCCACATGAGGACGTTGTCACTCCATCTTAATTGCGTTAAGCCAGATATCCTTGCTTAAATCCTTCCGAAACATTCTTCCGTTCGAGCTGCGTCTCAACCATAAAAAGAACCAGTTGATACAGTCCCCTACGCATCTAGTATCCTCCTGTCGAGCCATATGTCCAGGTCTTGCTTTGAGTGACAGGTTTTACTGGTTTTTTTTGTCTTAGTACACAGTGTTGAAAGTTTGTATAGCTTGTCCGGTAGCTTGTAACATTTCGTAATATGTGACACGGGGAATTAATTCCAGTTTTTAAGTCTCGCGATAGGGCAGTGAAAAATCCTTCTACGGGCGGCTCGCTGGCGGCTTCGCGGCGCTGGAACCCTGGGTGGGGGTTGTAATTTTTTCCACGAAGCACGCAACTCGGAAGCCGCGGACGTCCGGCCCGAAGGGAGTATAAAAGGGTACGCCGCCGATGGGGAGGGGGATGTGTTTCACATTTCAGGGCCCCGCATAACAGGGGACCACCGTAAAAAAAAAGATTTCGAGAGAAAAAATCCAGCTCAATCAATCTGTATATTTTACGTAAAGATTCAACTTGTTTGGCGTGCGTTATAGACGATTCCAAAAATATATAAAATCTTATGCTAAGGTGTGTAGATTGTGTATTGACGTATTTTTCTCAACGGAGTGAAGCTCCGGGAGCGAGTGAAGGTGATGTTGTACGATGCGATTACGTAATAAACAAATATATTACTAAGTAAAATATATTTAATGAACATTTATATTCACATAAACCCACGAATTGAAAATTACAAGGTCCATAAAAAATGAAAGGAATATTATATGTTCACAAGTGCTGCAGTGGCTGGAAGCAATTGGCCAATTTGGCGGAAATTATGCCCCTCCTCTCATGGGAACACCGACGACTATACTCTGATTCGTGTGAGAGAGGACATTGATCAAGTGAGCAGGAGAATAATAAGACCATTTTTAATCAATTTTAATTTTTTAATTGATAAAATACCAAAAAAAGACATAAAAATCAAATAAATGAAAAAAAACTTTGGCTGCTACCGGGATTCAAACCCAGATCATCTAGCATTCCGGGCAGGTATGCTACCAATTACGCCACATCAGACTGGTACTTTTTGTCAATATATGTAATATATTCCGACCTTATCTCTAACTCTCGTTTATTAATTGATACACATAATATGTAATCCATTTTAAGAGTAATCCACTTTTTATTACTTACAGTTACTTTCGTAACTGCCGCTTCTGGATTCGAATCTTATTGATTAATAAATTTTGTTTTAAATTGGCAAGAAAGGGAAATAGAATCAGAGCTGCAGCCGGCGTTCTAAGTTCTCTATAATATAGTGCGGTGATAATAAAATCCGAGCTTAGTGTCAAGACAAAACTGACTGTTTTCAAATCTGTGTACAGGCCCACCCTAATATATGGCCATCAAATTTGGATCCTGACGGAGAGAGTGAGGTCAAGAGTCCAGGCTGCCGAGATGAGTTTTCTAAGGGGGGGTCACATTGATAGACAGAGTGAGAAGTGCTGACATAAGACACTCGGCATGGAGCCTACACATAGAAAAATCACAAATAAAGTGACTTGGACATGTGCTAAGAATGCCAGAGGAACGAATACCAAGTAGAATCCTCCTGGAAATCCCGAAAGGATTAAGCCCCCAGATCAAGCTGAGAAAAGCAACAGAAAAATATGTTTTAACTGGATTGGAGACTGGTAGACTCATGCAGAAGTAGCGCAAGACAGGGGAACATGGAAAAACCTTGTCGAGTCTTGGGACTCCCGACCCTAGTAGGACAAGGGGATGAAGATACTAGAACTTCACAATAGGAATGTGTTCTTGAATATGATAAAATACGAGTTTATTTATGACGTTTAATATCACACTTGGTCCGTTGTTCTTCTGAATCGTAACTACACTTATTTTCTTTTTACAACGGTTAATTACCAATTGTTGCACAACGCTGCCGGGGGCGGCCATCGTTGTTACGCCACTGCGATTTAAATCGCTCTAATCTTTGTATTTACCATTCCAAATGTTGGTGGGTTTATTACACTTACTTTTTTTACAACCCCATGCGTCATGCAGGAGCAACTGCCCGCTTGGTTACGACCATCAGATAAGTACTAAACTTTGTGAAACCCGGTATCTATACATTAGAATGTTATGATTATGATTGTGATGCACAATATGTAGGAATGACTACTAGAAATTTTAAAACTAGGATAATAGAACATGAATTGTGTTTAAAAAATAATAATAATTCGGAATTTTCGAATCACTTGATGGAAACTGGGCACACTTTTAATAAAGATAGATCTAAATTTAAATACACTAATATCAACAAATTTTTCAAATTGTCCGCCCTAGAAACTTTAGAAATAAACAAAAAATTAAATTCTAATATTAACATCGTTAACAAAATAATAGCCCTGTGTATGTCACCATTTTTTTATTTTTTATTTATTTCAAAAAATCCTTTTTTACAAATAAAGGTACTTAGTACTAATTTAACAATAAAATATAATATAAATTACACTTTTTTTTTGTTAAATTTGTGGATTATGCCACTCTACTAGGCTACGCCTGTCCCAGAGTGGCGTTGTAGAACACAATTATAATATTTTTTTGAATTCGTCAGTAATATTTATTTTCATAAGGTAGTAATTATGTATCTACAAAGTATCAAGTGCAATGTTAGTGAAAGTTGAGTGAGTCATAAGTCCAAGTTTAAATATGTGTAGAATAATTGTTGAATGTAAAAAGGGTTTAAGTTTTTTTTAAGATTATTTTTTATTTTCCTTAATTTATTTATTTATTTATATAGGTATATATTTTTATTTGTAGACATTATTATGCAATTACAGTAAGTAAATTTTCAGTTGCTTTTCTACCTTTGGAGGTAAGCCAGTTGTTTGCTAAAGCTTTTATTTTATTAATCGAGTATATTCTGATTTCCGGGAAGTCTGTTTTAAATATGTTAAATATTTTAGGCCCAATGTATGAGTAATTTTTCTGTCCATGTGTTGTCTTAGTTTTTGGTATTTCGTCAAGGTTTCGTAATGCTTGTCTAGTATTATGTGAATGCGAGTTACTGGTTGCTGTTAGGTGGTTTGTGTTTTTAATGTAGAACATGAGGGTAGACTTAACGAACAGCTGTCTAACGTCCAGTACAATAAATTCTCTGAATTGTCTGTCTGATTGGTATGTAAATGGTTTCTTATTAATGACTCGGAGCAAGGTTTTTTGTGTTTATTAACCATTATTAACCATGTTCCCTCCCTCGCCCCTCCCACTCCACAAATCACCCCCGCCCCCTAAAGACACCTAATACAGTACCTTCGCATTTTAGATTAGTTTAAATAACGCTCGTTAATGACACGGACGTGTCGAAACCGGTAGCGTAAATTCTTTAATAAGTAACAAATTGTACATTGTAAATTTAAACTCTTTAATAATGTCTTTGTGAAACCATTTTCTATTTCACTCGCGGTCGCGGTATTGGTACCAAAACATATTTGTGATACCTTTTCTCCCCTTCTGGGAGTGGCTACGAATACTGTGGTTACCTTCACTGCTTCTCTGTCGGGCCATCGAGTAGCACGTATACGTATTATAAAATAATTAACCTTTGAATCTTGCATACTGCCAGTGATGACGTATGGAGACTATGGCCCTTACAAAGAAAAGTGTAGAAAAGCTCAAATGCACTCAACGATCCATGGAGAGATTCATGCTTGGAGTAAGCCTAAGAGATAGAATAAGAAACGACGAAATTAGGCGCAGAACAAAGTAGTGGATATCATGGATCGTGTAGCGAAGCTAAAATGGCAATGAGCAGGACACGTTGCAAGACAGGATACTACAAGATGGCCTCCCAGAGTTCTGAAATGGAGACCTTGGGAAAATAAAAGAGGCATGGAAAAACCTCAAAAGAGATGGGCCGATGATATTGTCGCTGTGGGGGGAAAGAAATGGCTACAATTAGCCAACAACAGGGAAGAATGGAAAAACAAGGAAGAGGCCTGTATCCAGCAGTGGAAAGACGAAGGCTGATGAAGAAGAAGAAGAAGAATGAATTGTTTTTATTCATTTGATTGTTGAGCTCCGATTTAATTCGTGTCCGGTGACTTTTTTGCATGAGAAATAAAACTTTTATATTTTTTAAGTTTTTAATTTTCCTCCCAGAGTCACGTCTCGTGATAATAAATTCGTTCATTGTAACAAGTTCAGAAAAAATTCTCAAATGTATGAAATATCGCTGTAACAATAATGACACCGACTAGCTACCTGCTTTGACTTCGCGACGTACGACTTTAGATCTTATGTCCCTTCACAGCCTATTGAATCGGAACACAGATTGCCATTGCCAATTCACCGGACATGCGTCACTTTTTATTTTTATTATTAATCAACAGGACAATAACTTATTTTTATTAAAAAATATATTATTTGTTTTAATCTACTTATATTTGATTAATTACACCTAAACGTTTCGGAAAAACATTTCATTCCATCGTCAAGGTGTTTTATATATGTCGAAATATTAAAATGTGAAATTTTTTAAATTGGGCAAGTAGTTAAATTTAATTGATTATTAATAATATTTTGTTTACTTTTACATGCTTTACTAATTTCAAATGATTCTAAATTATTCAATTTCAGACCAAAATTATTTATGTGTAAAATAGAAAATCCTACAGCTTTATCAAAACCGTGATCATTTTCTAACTAACTAACTAACTTACCATCACGCCGTTTCCCCATGGGGGTAGGCAGAGAGGATAGAGCGCCATACTCTTTCTTCGCCATAACTTTCGCTTCGTCTACATTCATACATCTTCGCATGCAAGCTCGTCGGTTGTTCAGGCTTCTAACAGGACCATCTTCCAGTATCTGGTTAATCTGGTCATGCCACGTCTTCCGTGGTCGCCCTCTCTTTCTGACGCCGTCAACACTTGCATCATATATCTTTCTTACCATTCTTTCCTCATTCATTCGCTCAACATGCCCAAACCACCTGAGCGACCCTATTTTTATTCTATATATTATGCTAAGATCAGCTTTACATTCATTCCTAATATCTTCATTCTTTACTCAATCATACATGGATTTACCACACATACGTCTAAGGACAATACTATACAAGACCTACAAAGTCTAGTTAGCAGGATGTATGATGTATGCAAGGAAAGTGACCTTATTATGAATGTAAAGAAGTCAAAAGTAATGGTATTCGAGAAGGAGGAAAGTAAGACAACGTGTGAAATACTAGTAGGCAATGAATGTTTGGAACAAGTAGATGAGTTTGTGTACTTGGGAAGTATGTTCGATAGAAGAGGGAATGTTGAGAAAGATATAGAGAGGAGAGTGACTGCCGGGAATAGGGTGAACGGTGCTTTGAATGCAGTAATTTCTAATAGAAATATGTCTACCGAGGCAAAACTGGCGGTACATAATGGAGTTCTGGTACCGACACTAATATATGGAAGTGAAGCCTGGAGCTGGCAGAAGAGGAACGAAAGTAGATTGAATGCAGTGGAGATGAGATCCCTTAGACGTATGTGTGATCATTTTCTAATAAATGGTAAAGGTTTTTTTCCGAAATATGTAGGTGTAATTAATCAAATATTAGTAGATTAAAACAAATAATATTTTTTTTAAATGTCAATCTACAAAGTTGCTCGATCAATTGAAAATAAATATTTTAATTGTTATGATTTTTTTAATCCGTTCTTTCTTAGCTGTCCCCATTTTTAACATATTTCCCGAACACACAAACACATCTACATATTCCAAACACTCATTATCTACTTATTTCACTCTAAGTATTTCACACGTTGTCTTACTTTCCTTCTCAAATACTATCACTTTATTATTATTATTATTTATTTATTTTATTTTTCGATATGTATATTTTTTTATAATTTATTAGAGACACTAACAGGATAATAGGTACATGATACTCTTATAATAAACATTATAGTGAAGACTATGCCCATTATCCCAATTACAAGTGTCTTCGCCACGCTCTAGTAACATGTATTTTTGCAATTAATTATATTTTACATGTACATTTATGTGTATTGTATATTTTGTGTTTGAATGTAGTGCGATTAATATTTAATTAATGATTGATTTAATGGATCTACAGGTTCATGTCATCGTTTAGAAAATGGATCTTGTGCATGAGTGAGTTTTTGAACGAAGATAAGGTGTCTGCAAGAATATCAGCATCAATGTTAGGGTCAGCACAATACAAATTATATGTGCGACACAACCTTGTGATGGGAGAAAAGTAACCATTATTATTAGTGTGCTGACTTATTCTGAAGAACTCCGGGTTTCTTATACGGGGTTTAACATGCAGATTTATATCAGATAGAGAGAGAGATTTTGACTTGTTTACATTCATTATAAGATCAGTATCCTTGCATACATTATGCATTCTGCTTACTAATTCCAGACACCTTATCATTAGCATTCGTAATCTAGGTGGAGATCATGAATAGAACTTGCAGCCATCTGCATCCATATGTTGAACGAGCTTGCTCAATGCTGCGTTTAATTTCAAGAGATCTTAGCGCTTGTTCAGACACAGCGGGAACCGTTCAGTTTCAGAATCGCGTTTCAAAACACGCGGTTTGTGTCATCTGTTCACACAGCCGCGGTTAATAAGCGATTTGTGCGCGCGAAAATAAACGTCAGTTTGACAGTTCCGGTGCCGTTCTCCATCTTTGAATATCAGAGATGTATTCGCTCATTACTTTGTTAACGACGGCCGTGTTCCATGGCAAGACACATAAATATCATTCTGTCAGTTCATTTTTGGTGAATAAATACCTACTTCTCTAAAATACTATTTTTTTCCACCATTTCCAAATATCTCCACCAACTCCTGCCAAGCTTGGTTCTTGGCATATTTGAGTAATCCTCACACTATTAAAGGTCTTTTCTCCACTTCATCAATAAAAAGTTCAGTGTCAAAGCGATCCATAACCATAGAAAAGAGAATATAATCCACGCGTGCTCCTGTTGTGACATGGAACCGTGCGGTGCCCGCAACGCGACTGAACGCTCTCGTAAGCCTCCTTAGTAATTAATAGGATCGTGCGGGCGCCGTGCGGGTCTATTTTCTAGCGGTTGGGTTGCGGCCCCGCGGCGGTTGACTAACCGCACGGTTGTGTCTGAACGATCACTTACAAACCTAGGTAAATGAGACCCGCACGGATCTCACGCGATTCTGAAACGGCACGGTTCCCGCTGTGTCTGAACAAGCGCTTAATCTTAACACAAGAAAATATTTAAACTTTTTATCTCATATTCTCAGAAAAACGGATTTGAGCTATACGGAACGTACTTATTCAAGTAAGCGTAAGATTTTTATGAGAAACTAGCCGCAACCCGTCAAAAATGACGCAACATTGGTTCGCGTCATAGCTAAGCCCAGGGTGTAACAGAGCTAGTCCACAATACTTTACAGGTGGAGTCCTGCCGTGATTATGAGTCGAAAATGTTCAGGCAACCGTTACCTAATATCAATAGTTATGGAATGTTTTTCAATTGAAATTCGAAGGTTTTTATATATTTTTTTTAAATAGAGATGCGAACACGGAATACGTATCACATCAGTATTCTTACTATTTTCAAACTAAGCTTAACGTTTGTGCTATGAAAATAGGACTAACTTGCTAGGCGATCACGAGGCGAGTGTCCTAACCACTAACAAAAACTAACTAACTAACTTACCATCCCGCCGTTTCCCCGTGGGGGTAGGCAGAGAGGATAGAGCGCCACACTCTTCTGTCCTGACATACAACTCCCGCCTCATCCACATTCACACATTCGCATGCAAACTCGCCGCTTGTTGAGCTTGCATGCGAAAATAAAAATAAAAACCAACAAGTTTATTTTATTTGACTTGTATTAAAGGGAATGAATTTTCCATATTTAATATAAGTTACTGTAATGATAGTTCAATGTTTAGCAAAAAATAAGTCAGAAATATTGAAAAAAATGCAAACGTTGATGTCTCTTATCATCTTAACTATTGATATAAGATCAAGGTTGCTTCAACACTTTCGACTCATAATCACGGCAGGAATCCACCTGAAAAGTATTGTGGACTAGCTCTTTAACACCCTGTTTTTGGCGGTCCACGAAGAGGCGACCGTAGCAACGTGCATTGAGCGGCCGGTTCGGGTCTGCTGGCCCGGGGTTCAAGCCCCATCTCCAGTTTTATTTTATTTTTTTAGCCTTAAATTCGAACAAAATTACGGACATTACACGAAGTTGCGGCGACAGACGGACAGACAGCGAAAATATTATGTTTGATATCAAGACGTCTGTCAAATGAAAATATTTCCATGAATATTTTGGAAATTTGAGTTAAATTTAATATTTGGGAACTTTGGATGAAGAAATGAGTAGTTTTGTGAAAAAAAATATTTTACCAAACTAAAACTGAGTGCTTATTCAAAAACATAATTCTCTACGTTACTATGTCGGTCACTAACGCTACCAGATGGCGCTACGCTATATATCGCTGTTCTCATATACGCTACGCTATATTCGCTATATATCGGCCGAAACGACGCTAACGAAACTGTCGCTATCAGATGGTGCTGTTTACACGCTAACACAAACATTCTACGATTTCGCGATAACTTTATTTGTTGGGGAAGTTAAATTTTAATTGGCTTTACATGAAATATTGAAGCAAATTAAGTAGAACTTCAGCAATTAGAGATCATAGGTCATTTCGATTAACTGAAACGGTGAGTTCTTACATGTTGTAATGTGTTTTAATGTTAAAAATATATTTTTTATGTTAAATATATTGATTTCACAAAATTTTTTCGTTGTGCCTTACTAATACATATATAACCGGAAATTAAATTAAATTAATTAATAAACGTTAAGCGGAACTTCAAATACAAAATATCCGTCATTTTTGATGGGTCATAGCTTTATATATAATGGTGGTCAAAACATAATCGTAAGAACATTGAAAAACTAAACAATAGACTCGAATATCTTTATTTGTTCCATGTATAATCCCTTACTCTGACCGATCACATTTAAATTTTCAATAATTACTTTTTAGGATCCTGCGCAAGACATGTACAAGGCGAACCGGAGCTAGCAGCAGAAATTTGGCCGGTAGATTTCTGCCTATGTTATGAGTCTAAAATATTCATGCAACCATGACCATGACTCAATAGTTATGAAGATATGCATTTTTTCAATATTTCTGACTTATTTTTTGCAAAAAGTAGAACTATCATTACTGTAACTAAACTCAAATAAAATTATAAAAACCTTGCAAAAATTTAAGAAAGTTTTTTAATCAAGTTTTTATAATTTTATTTAAGTTATATTGAAGCAAACGATTTTTTCATAATTGATATATTTTATGAATTACTGTAATGATAGTTTAACTTATTGTAAAAAATAAGTCAGAAATATTGCAAAACTTTAATATCGCATATCTCCTCATAACTATTGATGTGAGATCGTGGTTGCTTGAACATTTAAGACTCATAACATAGGCCAAGTTTCTGCTGCTAGCTCTGGTACACCTTTATACAATTCACTTCATTCCAAATCACTACAACTCCTCCACCCTGACGTAAATGTCACGCATTCCTAATTTACTGAAAGCATCCGTTTCAAATTTTGCACAGCTACTATTTAGGACGCTCACCCTCTCCCCTTCTGTGGCTAAAAGGACTTGATTACAACTGGAACTGAACAACCCTGATAACAGGGAAATGAATATGTGGATAAGTTAGCCAAAGATGCCACATCTCGGGTGTCCTCCACAGCGTTTCTTCTGCCCAATGAATGATGGGCTGAATAGTGTTAAAAAGCGAACTAAAGACATCTGGATATCATTGTGGAGTGATACAAGTGAGCACAAGGGAAAGCGTTTAAAAAGTATACAACGAATGGGGACCCACCACTTTCCCAGGGCCGTTCTATGAGCCGACGGCTCCCATATCGGCCCTACTCTTGCGTCGCCAGGTTGACATTTTTCTTATTTAAAGCCATCCCCGTGCGGCGCCCGTGTATAGGGCGAACGCCGCAAGGTTCTGGCAGCAAAAAACCCATTCGTTGTCCCCTCCACCAAGAACTTTCTTTATTAAATCAAATACAAATACAAGAAAATTAAAAGCATATAAAAGAAATAGATTTGTGCAGCGGCATAAAAATCAGAAGTAGAAAAACAAAAGCAAAGAAAAATAGAAATAAAATCAGGTTAAATACAAAATCAAAATAAAAAGAAGATAGCAAAATAGTAACATAAAACAGTATAAGCGAGGAAGAAAACAGGTTAAATTCATAAGCAAAAATAGCAACAAAATAGTATCATAAATTATCCAAGAAAAGAAAATGAAGATATAAGAATATTAAAAAGTATACAGACTAATATTCCTAGCAAACCCTGGTTTAGTAATAAAAAGCTTTCCAAAATAACTATCTCCATAGTATCTAGAATGAGAATTGGCCATTGTCTAGTAGCTGCTCATTTGTTCAGACTGAACATAGTGGAAAGTCCAATCTGCGAGTGTGGTTCGGAGGAGGAAACCCTTGATCACATGTTTTCTGCCTGCCCATTGCGGTACTATAATGCCTTTTACAATGAGCTGATCGAGGCTAAATTCCAACTCCCAACCAGTATTTGTCATATTCTTGCTATAAACTCGCCTAATCGGCGATAATATCAAAATTCTTGTCAGTAAATGACATAAATATATGATTAATTCCCCTTTCTTAGCATTACCTCATTTATAGCTTGCAAAATGGCACAAATCGCTCTTTGAGAAGAAGAAGAACCCTGACAACGCCGGGTACTGGCCGCCAGTAACCAATGAAATTACAAGTTTTGTTGGGTTGTAGCCCAATTAGATGCATGCCCGTCTGCCATTTTTATTTTAGACTCTTTTTGAGTTAAGTGCTCCTCCTAGTCTAGTCGTTACTTTGAATTTAAAATGTGCACCGCTTAAACGAGATTAAAATAATTTATTAACTTGTATTTCGACGTAAATTTGAATGCGAGAAAATTAATGAAATGTCTAGACGGATGATAATTTTCCCCTTTAAGGCTTATTAACTTTCGAATCATGTGAAGTCGAATAAATCGAGTTGTTGAACTTCTTTCGGTATTTGGCACGTAGGCTTTTTGTACTGGAGGTTCTAGGTTCGTTTTCCGGTGATGTCACAATATATCTACGTGATTTTCTCAAGTTTGGATATAGGTCTTTTCACATAAGCTTGTAATTGAGTTAGTGTGGGTGCAGTGCGTAATACGCACATTGTTTCGTTGTGTTAAGTTTACGTATACGAGAGTGGCATATCCGTAGACTTAACGTCGTAAACCTTATCGTATAATAAAAGTACATCGATGTTGCCTAAAAAAATAACAACTTCTCGGAATTTTCCAATCACATAATTGAAACTAATCATTCTTTCGATAGTAACAAATGAAAATTAATCCACTCAGTTTCTTACAAAGAATGGATAATGAATAATTTGGAAACCATTGATATCCTTAAAAAATCTGATAAGACACATGAATAGTGTCATATTTCAATCCACTTCTCCAATCCTAGAGCTGCTTCCGTTAATGACCAAAAACCCTCCCCTGCGCTGCTCTCTACCCTTCCCAAAAAGATTGATAAGATTTTTAATTTAAGTAATTTATTAACTATTTTTAACGTAACTTTGATGATACCATCGGGAGAGAGTAAATTTATTCTAAGCAGAGGCAGTATGGAACATGCGTTTGAGACATCTAACGCCGGCCGCACACTGGATGCGTTTTCGTACGAAATTGAGTAGTACGTATACGTACGAATACGCAAGTACATTCCTAACCTTCCAAGTAGTATTGAACACGATTTAGTAGTGCGTGTACGCACGTATAGATACAACGTCCGACACGATCCGGATTTGTGAAATTTTGCGATTTCGTACGACGGATATTGAAAATTTCGTTTATGTAATAACATTTTAAATACATTATACTACAAGTAATATGAGCCAAACCTCGAGCTTATGGGAGGAGTATTTACAAGCCAAATTAAAGTACAAAAGCAGAAACCATTTAGAATTAGTAATTTTTATTATACAGAAACCATTTGAGATATGTGGGCAATATTACAATACATCGTAAAATGAGTATTATCATTATATTTTTTTTCTCTTCTTCTTCGTTTTAAATATTTATCAATTTTTTATCTTATGTGGAAAACTACTGTTAGACTAATGTATTAATTTATATAATGTATTTATCTAATTTAAATTTTTATAATGTACTAATTTACTTGAACTCTAAATTATTAATTAATTATATATACTATTGAGTACCTCTAGTCGAATATTGTGTTTTAAAATGAAATATATAACTTGCCCTAAAACAGGCCAGCCTAGTTGGGTAGTTACATATTTTATTATATGATAAATTATTATTGTATAATTATATTTGTAATATAATTTAATGTAATGTTATGTTAAATAAATAAATAAATTTTAAAAAGTCGTTGTCCAAAATCAAGTAAGAGACAAGCATGCACTAAGTAGCATACAGAACAATCAGGAATCTACGAAGGAGAGAGAGTGAGTATGTTGAGTATAGTATGTGTTGTGATGGTCCTGACGAAGAGACGGGTTCATCTCGGGTAGATCTTAAATCTGGTACTGGTTTTTACTAAGTTAACTAACTCTCTGTTATTATGTCTAGCCACAAATATAATGCTTTAAATGTTAATAATATTAATGTATTGTACCATGTAACTCACAAGTAAGTATGTATTATGTATAATGTGCCGTGGTGGGTAGGGGTTTTGGGTTTTTGGGTTAGCAAATTTATTAATCAATTAGAAAAGACAAACAGAAAATTCAAATTAACGAAAATATATTTTAGCCGCTACCGGGATTCGAAACAACGGACCTCCACTCCATCCGGGAACGGCGCACTATCCAATTTTTTTTTAGGTTGTTTTCTTGGCTTGAGCGGGTCGCGCCGGCCGCAGGTTTTCTAATAAATGTAGCAACACGCCCCTCGCCGCGATACTGTCACAGAGTTTATATTGATTATGAGCTGGGGCCGTAATTTTGACAGATCGCACCGCGACCAGCTTGTAATTAGTGAATGGCGTGCGGCGCGGGACTCGTGTGACCACAGCTCGAGTCGGATCAAAGTTATAAAAAAAAATTATAATTATAGTATTAAAGAATTAAGGTTGTTATTACGGCCGTTGGACATATTTAACTGTAACTGGTTGCGGATATTTTATACGAACCGTATATTTTTTCGAAATATTCTCGACGTTTCGTTGAATTCTTATTCAACGTCATCAGGAGGACGACCTTTACCCACGGAGGTAGAGGGCGGATTGATTACTGCTTTCGAGGGCGTTATTTATTTTCATAATCAAGTTAAAGTAAGTTAAAGTTTAATGCACAGAAATCCGCCTAACAGGTGAAAAACAGAAAATACCCAAAAATAGACAATCTTTATATTCGTTAGACTAAGGAATATTTTAAGTACAAAAATATGTATTACGCTATTGTTCACTCTCTGCTCATATACGGCATTATAGGATGGGGAGGTTCTTATAAAAAAAATTAAACTCAGCAAAAATATCACAAAGGATCATTATTAAAGTAATACTGAAAAAAAAAATTACCTTTTCAAAAAAAGATCTTTTTAAATTGTTTCCAGTACCAAACGTGGATGATATTTTCAAGCAAGGTTCCATATTGAAAATATGCAAAGGAAAAAACCTTACAGGAAACCAGGAATACTTCAAGCTTATGAGAAATGGAAACCAATTTATAATGCCTTAATTTAAAACAATCCAAATGCAGAACCACTATATTTGTAAAGCCATTAACTACTACGAAAATTTACTTATTGAGATACGCTGCATCAGTAACCTTTCAGAGCAAATCAAAAAAATTAACATTCCTAAAATGAAACTTAAATTCATAAATCGTTTAAACCCATAGCTTTTTTCAAAACACTTCATTATTGTATTAACATTTATTACCGTATTATTAAATGACTCGAATATGTACCTATATATAAAATAAGAACTACGGCTCCCTCATCAGACTCAAGAGCTCCTCTTCACTGATGAGGTCTACATGACTACAAAGTATTAAAAAATGTCAATTTGATATGTAAATGTATAAGAATGGTATTTGTACCATATATTAAATTTTAAAAATAATAATAACAATGTTACGATGAAAATTGCGAAAACAGCGGTGAATAGTTTTAATTTAATGCACAAGATTACAACCTCAACAATTATAAATAAAATACTCTTTTTTCATTCCACCAGTTAATTTTATAGTATCACACAACATACCGTCGAGTAACATTGACTGCAACATTTATAGATCTTTTTGCTTTCTAGAGACTAGAAGAATAGTGTCGGACTTTCTCTTTTGACATAAATTAATATACGAAACTATCGACTGTTCTCAACCATTAGAACGTATCTGCTTGCGTGTTTCATCTCGCGTAACTAGAAGTCATGCAAGTTTTTCCTTGAAAACTAACTGCAGCTTAAACTTACGTTTTTATTCCCCACTGCAAAGTTTCCTAGACTAGCGAACAAATACGAGCTACTTGACGTTTGTGTCACCAACTTTATAATATTTAAACATATTTTAAAAGAGTATTGAAAGATTACTAGTAATCGTCGGATTGAACTTAAATAAGTGGATTGAATTTCAGTTGTTGATGAGGTGACATAACTAACTATTATGTAAAAAAATATTATATTATGCTTTACTTAACTTGTGCTATTGCTTTCTACTTTATAGTATTATGTCATTTTGTTGTTTAGTCAAAACATTGTCAAAACCAACTCATCGTCCAGGGTAAAATAAGTGATAAAAGAAGCGTATGAAGACGCCGCATCTCATGGCACCATAAGAAGTGTTGTAGCTACGCTCCCTTAAAAAAACAACTTGTTTAGCATAATAAGTAACGAATAATTTGTATGCGTCCGTTTTGACAATACAGTAATGACAGATACAGTAGTATCGAAACCGGTAGACGTAAAGTTAGTCCAAGTGGTTTTGACTCTTAAAAGACTTGCTAAAAAAAGACTTTAGGAACGGTGGTGTAACACAGCGTTAAGTGATTAAAAATCGACAGAGTTTTTAATATGTGGTAAAAAAAAATTTTTCAATACAGATTAGGCTTTTTGAAAGTCCCATTATATAATTATGTAAGATAAACATGCATATTTGCATTATTTTAGTAAATTATCATAAGATCATGACATATCGAGTTTGCATGCGCTCACGCCGATGCATCATTACCAACTGAATTCGACGACGCGGTCGACTGCAGTCCGTCTTCGTCCAACTCGCGTTACGCGGTTCTACCTTGCTCTTTCGGTATTGTTTTCTCTTTCACCGAATCCCAAGCAACCGCGTCTCTGTCCTACGTGAAATGCGTGGTGTTGTCGTGCTCTTTCTTGCTCGATTTAATTGCGACGTGCAATATTCTGATCTCTTTTACACACTGGACACAAAAATACGAGAGTGATGAATAAATATTTTTAATTAAAAAATCCGTACATTCGTAACAGTTTAATTCTGTAATATTAGCGTGAAAATGTATTTTCGATGATTACAAAAAATATGACGTTTTAGGTTTGGTAAATAAGGTAGATATTTAGTATTTTCTATGACATGTAGACCTACGTTACACCACCGACACACAGGAGTTAAAGAAGTTTTAGGAAATTAAAATTAACAAAATGTTTTCTTTCCACCACTTATTTTGATGGTGGTATCGTGGTCGCCCTCCGCCGCACAGTAAATCAATATTTGTCCAGCGCTCGTGTCCACAATGCCCTGGAAATCAAGTACACCCCGGCAGAAATGATTGTGAGATAGTCCTAATGGAATTGTTATTTGCAAAACGTCAACATCATCCTCGAAACCCTGCAAACATCGCTCTGGTCCTAGTCTGCGGCCAACAGTCAATACAATTAAGGAATATGTGACCGATGAGACGTGGACACAATGACACATTTTTTAAACAATTTCGAAAATTGACCTCACCCTCACGGGAATGTTCAAATCGATATTTTTATTAGAACAAGTAAACTCGGAATGGTACCCACCGCATACCCAGGACCGGTCGGTACTGCAATCCATGAATCCTGAATGTTATTGGTTTTCCTGGAAAATGTCATTTGAAAGCATTTTTTTGCGTTAAGAAGAAGTTTGTTTATATGACAGTAGGCAGAAACGCGGTTAAGATCTTCTTGAATTTTTCGGCAATCGTCTAGGGAGTTCACTTTTGCGAAAATCTTCATATCATCCGCATAAAGTAGGAAATTAGCGAAATGAAAGCAGTTTTGTATGACGTTTATATAGATTATGAACAGTAATGGACCCAGTAAACTCCCTTGAGGGACTCCAGAGGAGATGCGAGCCCAGACCGCCGATGACAACTGCTTGGCTTCTGTTGGTAATGTAGGAAATAAGCCACCTTACTAAGGTCACCGTGGATTCCTATTTTTACCAGTTTATCAGCTAAAATGTCATGATCGACTATGTCAAATGCTTTACTGTAGTCTGTGTATATGGCATCGGTTTGCGCTCGTTGATCCATTGAGGATAGCGCATACTGCGTGAAGGTTAGTAGATTGGTGACAGTATGGCGCTAAATTAGTTAGCGCTAGACTAGTTTTTCAAAGAGTTTATTGAAGATTGACAATTTTGAGATTGGTCTGTAGTTAGTTACGTCATTTTTTTGTATAATACAAACATTGACACACCCTGACTTCGGTACGGTATTGCAAGGCAATACTTAACCTACACTTCAATACACGCCCATTACATAATGATGATGGACCCTGCAATGGGATCCGAAACCCAGAGAGGACACACATACACGGCAGAATATCCCAGACAACCATATAAACAGAAGATTCTGAACGGCCGTGAAAACCCGAGAACATTTTTGACGTATAATACATTTTCTCTTTCAACTTTCGGTAACAATATGCCCCATTTTAACTCTATATCTAGAATGTTGAGGTCATACAACAAAATATAAAATAATCATATCATCCTCATTGACATATTTCATGACAGTTTCCACGAATATAAGAGAACTATTACCAAACTGCGAAATCAGCTCACTCTATAAAATGACTTTTTTCTATCCTTTCTTGTATATGTTTCAGCCTTTACTTTTATCCCTATGTTTGTTGTGTTGTGTTCACATTCAAGTGATGAAAAGCATTTAAACTAATTGTATTACGTATGTCATGTTATGTTTTTCATTGTATGTGAACCATTCAAAAAAAGTAACCCATAAAAACGAATTTAAATTTCGTATAGGTACCTTTTTTTGCATTAAAGAACATTCAATATGTCACCGTTTACCTAAAAAAATTTCTGATTGTTGGGATCGCCAATTTATTTTGGAGAAACTCATATAACATTTATTTAAAAACAGCTTTTTGTTACAGTATCTCCACTGTAAATTCATTATTGTTGTATAGTTTTATGCGTGGAACATGTTTGTAAAAAACTTAAATTGTTACGATAAAAATACGTGCAATAAAAATGGCAAAGAAGGCATAAAAGACGGACAAAGTTAGTCAATTATAGTAAAAAAAAGGAAATTTTTAAGGGTACATCTAATTTTATGTAACGTAATTCCACAGCCACGACACGTGACAATATTATAACTATTATCATAATTTAAGTTATACATTTTACTATTGCGATAATCTTTTCCGTGTATTTTTGTGATTTAACTCTGTTTTCATTATTTTTATCATTATCATGGAAACTGCATATACTTCTTTAATTTCCCACTGCAAAGGCTTCCTAGATTAACAAACAGATATGAGCAACTTGACGTCTTTGCCAATAACTGTATAATATTCAAACATTATACTCCCTTTCTCATATACTAGTTTTTTTCGCTTAACCTACGCGTTGGGCTTCGGTCGAGCGACGCTACGAAAGGTAGTAATAAAAAATTTCAAAAAATCCAAAATTATACTATAAACAGGTTTCGCGTCCACCAGACGCGTTGAAATGTTTTCATGCAACTTAATAAGTTGTATGAAAAAACCATTCAAAATTTGAAAAATCCAAAAATTTATTAATTTTTTTTAAAGAAAATTTGATAGATCTTCTTGATCGTCGCCACGAGTCTATTCGCAAAGTTTCAGCTCGATTGGATCACGGGAAAAGGGTTGAAAATGGATCCAAAGTTTTTTCGTCAGCCAAGAAGACAAGCAGACACCACGAGTTAATATAAAGTGAGTAAAAAATTAAATATTTTTCAGAAAATTTCTGTGTAAAAAAAATGTTTAACATGAATAATCATAAAATTCACGCATTTTTTTAAATTTAACGGTATGGACTGACACCCACTGGGTTTTCTAAAATACTAATCCAACTATTTAGAAGCACATTTAATTAAATTTTAATTACAAAGCCATCGAGCCGATCCTTTGCAGGTACCTGCTCCGTAATTGAAGAATTTAATTTCGTTCAAATGCTTTTAGCTTTTTGCTCCCAAGCATCGACACTCAAAGGAGCGTTTCTTTATCATTTCGCCCATTGAAACACATAATTTGGATGAGAAATTCGCTGAATATTTCCACGAATCTCTTACAAATTGTATGCGCTTAATACAGTGTGACTGCTAATGTAATGAAAGTCCTCTGTACAGGGTGTTTCATAGCCAGTAGCAAAAATTTTACAGGGAGATTCCTGCCTTGATAATGGAATCAATAGTTATGGAGATGCGAAATATCATAGTTTGCTTTTTTTTCTCAATATTTCTTATTTTTTGCAAAAAGCAGAACTATCATTACGGATTACTACTTATACGGATTGTGAAAAATTCATTCACTGCAATACAAGTTGAATAAAATGATTAAAATCTTGAAATATATATTTTTTACAAGGTTTTTATCATTTCATTTGAGTTGCACTAAAGCGAATGAATTTTTCATAATACTGTAATAATATTTCAACTTTTTGCAAGAAACAAATCAGAAAGATTTAAAAAAATTTAAACTTTAATATTGCATGTCTTCATAACTATTGTCATAAGGCTATGGTTGCTTGAACATTTTCGACTCAATATCGAGGCAGCAATCCACATGCAAATATTTAACTATTAGCTTTGGGACACCCTGCATATACATTCGACTTACGAACATAAAATAATCAAAAATTATAAACATCTTCAATAAGATCAAAATCACTTTTTGACATTATTAATGAAATTAATAAGAATATTTTTTTTTTGCACCACTAATTTTTTGAAAATACCAAAATGTTATAGGGCCAATGGTCCTTAATAATAATTGATATTGCGAGGCATCTGAGAAAGTTCATATTTATAAATAATTAAATTTCACATTAATAGACTCTTAAAAATTTCCAAATTCTTTCAACCAGCATTCTCTACTATTACAATAATTTTAAGAAGTATATACTAAATATGTAATAAGGATTATGTTGATATATTTAAAAAATCGTGGGTTTATAAAATGTTTTTCTATGATTGTAATTATTTTTATTTAAAAAAAACGTATAAAATTTTAACTAAGACTTAGGAAACAATAATTTTTCAGAAATTGATTTTTTTTACAAATTTTACATACAAATTATGCAAGATTACAGTTGGACACATTAGAAATTTTAGAAAAAATATTAATAGTAAATGAATATTATAAATATCTAGATCATTTTTACAAACAGTTATCTTTTAAATATTGTGTTCATATAAGTTATATCTTAGTTATTAGTTATTAATTAATTTTTTAATTTTAAGTATACTTTGTATCCTTCTAAAGGGACCATGTTAGTATTTTTAGCAAATCAGTGTTTAAAAAAATATTATTATTTAATATAAACATTATAAACGCCAACTTATTTTATCATGGCTCTGGAAAGATACTTCTGGTTCCTAGTTACCTTAAGAACTAGTGACAAAGTAAAAATAGAGATGGCGCCACTTATCATAATAACATTACGAACCTTTTTATGTTAAAGTTAAATTTTAATCCGTTAAATGAATCTGCAAAACTGTTTTATCTGTCATCTATCATTCATATCAAATCGTCTTATCTATAACTGCCTCATCTATATCATCCTTTAATTGTGGGAGGCATATAACTATTTTTTAAGTATTTTGTGTCTTACGAAGTAATTATGTCTTGCTCTTGGATGACCAAAAAAAAAAAATAACCTAATCGTCTTTATTATAACGATATTTCAGTCTGTTCTGCCAATAAAAATAGTCTTCTTAAATTATGACCAAATGATCAAATTGAATTTACTTATGTTTATACATTTATGGTGTCCAGTATCTCGACGTCAAGCTGAAATCGAGTGATAGGCCAAGTCATAATAGTTATCAAAAAATATTTTTAAAAATTAATAAAAACAGTTAGTTAAATCTGGGCAAAGTATTGATTTTGAATACTTGGTTTGGTCAAAAAGTTACATTTTCTTACAAGCTGGAGCAGTTGGCTTTGAATTTTGGTCAAAAGTTTACAGAAGCATTATTCAGAATTACATAATAATAATAAAAAATGAAGAAAAATAAAGATTTGTAGCAACAGGAGTGAAAAGACCGTCACAGGTTGTAGATTTTTTTGTTTTTTTTTTAAATTCTTATAATTTTAAAACACATGACTTGGATTTTTTAAAATATTTTTCTGATAACTATTACGACTTGGCGCATCACCCGATTTCGGCTTGACGTCGAGATACGGGACACCCTGTATATACATTAATAGTCACAACACTTTTAATAAAAATAGAAACAAACCAACATGAACATGTCCACTGCACAGGAAGAAAATGTGAAATGAGACTATCTCTTAGAAAGCAAACTCAATTGAGAAATTCAATTATGCACAGTTGAAAGTTGCATGGAAAATTGCCGGGGGACACTCAGGATGGAACAAATATAACAAATTTAAAAAGGAAACTAAAGAAATATGTGATTCTTATATTTGATTATTTTTGTTGGTGATTGTATTGTAACGAGATGCTAAAATAAATTTCGTATAGAATCCCTCGTAATATGTCGATGGCAACAATAAGTTCGAACTCTCTAGCACCTTCTAGGACACACTACCACACTTTCGTACTATCTATAACTTTTGGGACGTCTAAAAACATCCGGAAACGACGGTAATATTAAAGTAAACACTAAAATCATCTAGGAGGTTCGAAAAACTAACGTTTTGCGTATAAAAGCGGGACCGACAGCTACGCGAGACGTGTTTGTTTTAACGTTTCTATCGACGCGATATTAGCCGCGGGACGATGACCGGTGTTTCCAGTGGTGGCATTTTGGAGCGAAATAATCGTGCGAAGTATCTTACTGGCGAAATATTTAATTGCGAATTCTATGTGCGAGAATCAAATGAAATATCATAGTGAGTGATAAATTAAGCGTTACTTAGCGATAATACAAAGTTCATAATCGAGTGATGAATTGCAAATGGTGTGAATTCAAGAATAGTTAACTATTTTCAAACTAAGCTACACGCTTGTGCCATGAAAATAGGACTTACTTGCTGGTCTGGAGTGAGGTTCGAACCCGCGACCACAAGACAGTCTACACTTACATGAAGAAGGAAACGGACGTTTTCAAAACATGTAGTTGATAGTTGTGATATTCTCAAATAAAAGTAGCGAAAAAAAAAACAAAAAAAGTGTTTTTATTCGTGATTATTAAAGTAAACTCAGTCTACAGGAAGCAGCGCCCGCTTCAGGACGGCCCCACAATCGACCGACTGGATATCGGAAATTTCATTTGGGCATTTCCAACATTAAGCATAATTTGTTTCCCATTTTGCGTGGAGAAACGTACAAAAACACCGCATTAAATTTTGATTCATTTTCATTCGACGGTGTTTCGCGGCCATTTCTCTTCATCTTCCTTCAGACAAGGGCATGTTCGCATTCCAACCCTCGTTCTTCAGGGGGGAGGCCCTCTCGGCCCACCCCGGGTGCTCGTGTGAAGCCTAATGTGGGTAGTAGGGTGGCGAAGGAAAAATAATTTTAATTTAATTTTAAACTAGATGTAGATTTTAAGTACTCTGTTTGGATCGTCGTAGCACTTTCGTGAACCTTCTAGAACATTCTCTTTCCAGAACTTTCAAGAAATTTATCGAATGTACAGCAACCTTCTAGATACACCGACACATTCCGCCACTCAGTTTAGAACCTTGTAGAACTTTCGGGAATTTTCTAGAACCTTCTCCTTCCAGAACATTCTAGAGCAGGTTTTTCCGAAACCTTCTACACTCACCGACACAGTCGGCGCGCCTATTTTGAAACAATTTGAAGCATTTGCGGCCTTCCCATAACAACAAAATGTGCTAGAAAGCACATTTTCGTCACCCACTCCCACCCACGCACAGCCACCCTCACCAAACCCGCAGATTTTCGATGTGACACCAAGGGTTATCCACCACCATAACCACCGGTGGGTGGTTGTGGAGAAAACTTGGCGGGTAGGGAAACACGGGTTTATCGAATTAATATATATATATATATATATATTTATTGATTAATTGGCCGCACGAGATTCAATGCTTGCGGTGGTTCAGACATTTTTTTAATATCGCATTACGTACATCTCTCAGTATTCGTCGAAAGAGATGTTTTTATCTTACAAGGTAAACCTTACACTTCTCTGTCTTTGAGTAAACTCAAAGACAGAGAAGTGTCGAAAAGTCAACCATTGTATACTTCTTTGGAAATTGTAGTCACCAATTTTTGATGAGCTATAAATGAGGAGAAAGCTGCCTTAGGGTAGTTAGAACCTCCAATCCAAATATTCGAACCTCAAATATATTCGCCTGTTTTTAAATATTCGTTACTCGAATACTTAAAAAAGTATTCGCTCATATTTATATTATAAGATTTTTAATATTTTTCTAAACGAAACAAAGGTTTACGAACCACGTCATATGCAAGCATTTTCTGCCATATGGGAGTCGGACATCAAAGATATAAACGTGTAATTGTCGGACATCTTTTGCGTTTGCCTTTTTTTGAAAGTTTTATGCTAATCTTTATGATTTTATTACAATAAACACTTACGGTTAACACACTTTGTTTTGTCAACGATAGAGTCAGCTTTCTATTATTCTTTAGTATTAAACTTTCACAAATATTTGAGCCGACAAACACGAAGTTATATACAAAATAAGTTTAAAAAAATTAAATCTAAAATTTTGTCAGTTATCGAGATATTTTTTTTGTGTATTTTTTAGATTGTATTTCTAAATTCGACATTATTTTTCAATATATTTTTTGTTGTTTTTTTAAAACATACTATAATTATTTTGTTTTTTTTAAATACATAGAATATATTTATCATCCGAAGTAAATTATCCCTTTCTTAAAAATTTTACGAATATATTCGAATATATTATCATTAACTATTTGATATTGAATAGTTGGAATCACGAATATTTGGAGGCTCTAGCTCACCACCCGTTATGTAACGGGAAATCTCCAAAGCCGTGAAATGTTTGAGGATTTTATTTGCTCGATAAAACAACTACAATTTATACATAATTGCGATAATAAAGACAATGATAAAGACTCGACAGACCAGGGCCTCCGGTCTACGCCGGGGTCGTTGATAGACTGACATGCCCGAACATGGCATTGGCTAGTTTTTATATGTTTTGCGTACAAAGAATTCTCTTGTATTCTAGCTGTGTGTGTGCTGCTGCTGACGATGCGATGACTCGTATAGACGGCTCGTGTGCAATGCTGTGCCTCAGTTTTGTTTACGCGGCAGACTCGCCACGTTTGCGTGTGCACGTGTGTGACCGTCTGGCGCGTGCACCTTGGTTTGACCTGCTGCCCACTGGAGAAGTCGCGGCTATACAATGTATGGGTTGATGGTCTGCTCAGGGCTGTGGCTGTGTATGGGGTAACCCCATACTTCCGAAAACAAAAATGCTTTTTTATGAAATTTAAACACTTGTACATTTGGGGGTCACTTTCGATTGCGTCATGTACTTTTCACTCGACTCATTGTTATTTATGAAGTGATACGGATGAATGAAAAAGTATTTACAATTTAAATTGTCAGTAAAGTTACGACGAGTAAAGTTAGCGCGTGCCGTACAGAACGGAGGTCGGCGAAAGAGTGAGGTGGTGGTGCAGGGTACTGTTAGTCGGTACCTGCCGGTCGCATTGGGTTTCTAATTGGTAGATCGCCTCGAGCGTGATTGGTTTATTTGCCCGCTCGAGAGACTAGCGTCCGGGCAGGCCTGGATGCTCCACAGGATTTAATGGAGTTTATGTAGATATTCATCTCTAACGGGAGAGAAGCTCCGGGAACAAATGAAAATGACAAAAACATAAACACATTCGATGGTAGAGACATGACTTATGACACCTTCTGAGTTAAAATGAGTTCAAATATACAGCCTGTGCAAAGATTCCAGGGAAAGATGTACAGATCTCGGCCATTCGGTACACCTTCGCGAAGAGGAACATCCGTCAATAGGCGCCATCAAAGGGCAAAGCGAGCGGAACTACAATAAAATAAAGCAAGCCCCTCCGACATCATGCACAGAGGTGTAAAACAAGGCATAACGGCCGCGGAACAGAGCACCCTTGGGGCGCGGCGCCATTTTGTTGGGGGAGGTTCGGGCGGGCGGGCGTGAGAGAAACCAGGATTTTTAACTTGCGGGATTCATTCGTATATTTAACGGGGCATCATTTTGTCTACATACAAGATGTAGATGAATAAAAAAAATGTTGAACGGTTACCTAAAAATGATAGACGAAATTATCGAAATCTTCGTTTTCTTCTTCATGTGCCCTGTCGGGTCCCCCCGACGTCGGCGATCATCTGGGAGAAAGTTTCCCTGTCCAGAGCAGTGCGGAACAGCTCTTCCACGCTTCTTATCCCGGTCCACTCTCGGATGTTTCCAAGCCAGAAATGCCGCCTTCTTCCGACTCCTCTGCGACCCTCAATCTTCCCATTCGTGACGAGCTGAAGGATGGAGTATTTTTCGCCTTTCATTATATGACCAAAATATGAAATTTTACGGAGCTTTACTATGTTGAGTAACTGTCTATTTGTATTTTCTCTACGTAAAACTTCAACATTACTAGTCATGTCAGTCCAAGATATCCTTAACATTTTACGATGTATCCACATTTTGAACGCCTCTAGGCGATTTAGAGTAGTCACCTTCAGCGTCCATGCTTCAACACCGTAAAGTAGAACTGACCATACATAGCATTTGATCGATCTCTGTCTGAGCTTCAAGTTTAAGTCGTCATTACAGAGTAGACTTTTCATCTTATTAAAAGATGCACGGGCTGTCTCTATTCTGCATTTGATCTCCGTATCAGGGTCCAGATTGTCAGTAATAATACTGCCTAAATACATAAAATGTTTTACTCTCTCAATGTTGACACCCTTTAATCTTCATGGGAGTCGATAATCGCAGATGTCCTCTCAAATCGCCTCCAACATATCGAGGGTAGACAGCCAAAAAGACGTTCGTGATTATATCAAACATTACAAGAGAGCAAAATAAAGTTTTTTCAATGTTAATGTTAATATTTTTTTATTATTAACGATTTCCGTATCATAAAATACCTTCACAATATACTCTTCAAATGCATGTTATTGTAACTAGAGGCTAACATGCACTATATTTTTACACTGGCTATATTTTTACCTAATTAAACTGTTCTTATACCTACATGAACCCACTCCTTTTTACATATTTAATACGTCTTATATATTTATATTTTATATTTTACAGTCTGTCACTTTTGTAAATCTTTAGGTTTTAATTGATATAAATTAACTTTGTTAAAACCACTTATTTATTGAAAAAATTCAACAAGTTTCGAAGCCAATGGCTCCTTCGTCAGGATAACAAAAATATTTATATTATTTTTGTTATCCTGACGAAGAAGCCATTGGTTTCGAAACAAGTTGAATTTTTTCAATAAATAAGTGGTTTTAACAAAGTTAATTTATATCAATTATAATTATGTTACCACAAAATAAATTTGCTTCATTTGAAGAAGAAGTCTTTAGGTTTTATTTCTCACATTCATTCACTTAAATTACTCTTTGACGTAAGCACAAAATTAAAATAAACTCGCATTTTAGTATATCCAATTAATGTAAAAAATACGCGATCCGTGTTCGGAATTCGTCAGCCCCGGTTTCCCCGCCGAAAACAGCGAACATGTTTTCCCCATCCCTTATTTTCCTTTTCCCGAGCTATTCAAATATGGAATGCGTCGACTGAAAATTCTCCGACTTTCGGAAGGCTCTCGTATACTTGCCATCCACCTGTGTACAGGGATAACCAAACACACGAAGCCAACTACCTATTGACGTAATTGTACACGTGTTAAAAAAAACTCAAAAATTATAGGACGCGTGTGTTAATTTTCATGTCAACTTTCAAAATTATTTTTTATTAAATATTACGGGACTCGTTTCCTTAAATAAATGAAAAATATAAATAACATATATACTTTATTTGCAGTTTAGCAAATAATATTTCCATTATTCTGAAATCGACTAGCGAGAAGACGTCAAAGCTTCGTTTGATATTCTCGTAACATTCGATTACTTCCCGAATAAAAATGGAATAATATAAATAAGTGAATTAATAATTCAAAGAAAACCATATAACTATTAAATATTGACGAATTATTAAGTCGCTGGGATAGTGAAATTGGTAACACGCTGTGCGCGAAACACAGAGGTCCGTGGTTCGAATCCAGGTTCCAGCATTTAATTTTTCAGTTTTATTATTAGATATTTGTGTTTCTCTTTATTTCATTTATTTATTTCATATTAAATATTACGGGACTCGTTTCCTTAAATAAATGAAAAATATGTTTAATAATATATATATATATTCTATTATTCTTAAAGGTACAGCCAAAATGATATTTATAAACATGCCTAGCAGCTAAAATATAATGCCTTACCTTATCTATGGATGTAAGATAATGCACAATGTTATAAAATGAGAAAAGTCAGCACAATTAAAATGTTCAATTTTTTAAGCTTCTGATAGTTTGAAAGTGATAGAATGTAGGTAGATACTTACTTTATTTTTAAATTGTTTGAAGTTTGAAAAATGGAACATTTTAAAACAAGAGAAAGCTTGTGTTGATATTTGTAAAAGAGAAAAAAAGAATTCAATTGTTTTTCTAAAAGCGTCTTGTATCTGTTTTCTATAATATCGATAAAAACAATTTCCGTTTTTACGAACAGTTTCCGAGTTTTCATTTATTTTCTGCTAAGTGTTGATTTCTAGTAAAATTTTCCATACCAAAGAGTTTCGAAACAGTACACATGCTCCTTAGTGGCACGTGAGCATGGCAGTATTGAGATTCTTGAGCCATTGCTACTTAGTAGCATGTGTGTACCTACATTGCTAGTAATGAACATGCTCATTACTAGCACGCTCAAAAATCAATGGTTGATTTATGAGCATGCTCATTTGATTTTGGGTGGAAGGGGTATGTTTTGAGCATGTGTGAACAGGCTTGCTTATGAGCATGCTAATTTCATTCGCGGATAGTATCGATTATGGATGCGATCTTCTCAGTCCGCGACAGATGAAATAAATATGGCGCCTTGGGGAGATGACAAAACATTACTTTTCGTGACTTATTATAGCAATCACAAATATTTGTGGAATACTCGGTCACAGCTTTGTGAAAATAATGTAGCAATAAATAATGTTCATGAAACTTTATTGAAAGATATGAATGATTAAAATCTTACAGTAAAAATTATAAAAATTAAAAATGTGCGGATGGAAACTCGGAAGTGTTTTAATTTATCGGTTTACTTGAATTTCCTGTCTCAGTTTGCAAAGTTTCCGTTTTGAACAAGAGCGTCTCTATTCTATGACAAGAGCACGCCAGTAATAAGCATGTGTGTGTGATTTTTAGCTTTGAGCATCCTAATAACGGGCAAGTGTGTACAGTTGTTAAATCATGCTAGTTTTGAACATGGTATTGAGCATGCTCAAGAATAAGCATGTGTATCAGTACCTTTAGTATATAATATTCACTATTATTTTGTAGTTGTAATCGTAAAGCCTAAGATGATCGGAGAGGTCAAATATACCATTATAAAATAATCATGAAGCACTATGAAGAGGAAAGGGAACTAGTGAATCATAGGCAAATCACAAACAGGCAACTCAATGTGAAAAAAATCAACAACTTCTACGGAGCAAGAACAACAGAGAACACTACCACGACTCTTCAATAAAATACCGGAGCACGTCAAGAATATCACCCAATCTACAAGAATAGGAAAGGAAATAAGGAAATTCATATTAAATAACTTGACTCTGGAAATCTAGACAAGTCACATGCCTCATACTGTTGGCCTCAATGCCTTTTCATTTCTACTTTGAGCTGTTCCATGATTTTTTTATGCATCTTGATCCCAGTGATTCATATTGATGTTCATGTTTTTTTTTATTATATATTATCTGATACCTAGTCTCACTACTAAGTTTACTTTTAAGTCTTGTTATGTTCGTATAATATCATTATTTTCTATATATTTTTTATCCTTTATAAACTGTTACTATAACTAAATATGTATGCTATTTACTTATGCCAGAAAATGAAAAAGAAACGTGCCTACAAGCTGTATAAGGCTTGGCACGATCTGTAATAATAAAAATATGTATAAATTTAAATAAATAAATAAAATTAAAAAAAAAGATCGGTCTTCCTTCCAACCTTTTCCCTGTTTGCTTTCATCCAAAACTTGGATCGATCGTGGTTTCAATGTGATGATGATGGCTTCGTGTTTAGAGATGGGCCTACAAACGCTCATACTCCTCTTGCAAGCTCATCGATTCTCGAGACTTCTAACTGGCCTCTGAGGCGTCTGGTTCATAGTATCATATCAGATCTTTTGCAAACGACCCTATCTCTATTACCATCGACATTCGCTCCTTAGACGTATCTTTATTACCATCACTGATTTATTATGCGACCATAAATAGCCAATTTCACTGCTACAAAGTGGCGCCTTTTCGGTTGAATATACCTTTTTCGTTCCAAGATCAAACTAACCTGTCGGTTAACAGCGGTAGCCCTAATAATTGATAGCGGTTAGACTGAAATTTACATCTTGGTATTACAAGCAAATAGTTATTTTAAAACAATTAGCTAAGGTTATGCAAAAGACTTAATTTAAAATAGATTGTTAAAGGTGAACACAGGATCAATTAGTGGAAGCAATTCATTACGAAGGAATGTTTCTTAATTAATTAAGACATTTTAAATATTCCGTTTTAAATATTCTGGAAACAATTCTCGTATTTTTTTATTAAAGGGTTTTTTAGAGCTTTTTAAATTTGTGGCGGTCAAAGACGCATGCATATACACGAATAAGGAGGTACCTAGTACATCAGCACCTAAACACGAAAGGCCGTCGCTCTCGGTACAACGGTCGAAATCAGAACTTCTGAATTCGGGAAAGAACGACAATGGAAGTGAGGGCAACGAACGAGGACAAAGGCGAGAATTGCTAGAGGGCATGAAGAGCAGATGAACTCATATTGCTGACCCGACTAAATATTACCCACACGAGCGGCCGAGTAAGGCGAAGTCAAAATACACCGAGTCCTATGTCCACAACAACTATAAAAACGGTAGGCTCCAGAGCAGACTATCTCACTTCCCCAGTGAACGGCTCGTATAGCGGAAGCCCTCGCCGTCATACCTTCGAACGTCACGCTTTCACTTATAACCTTCGTACCTACTGTATTCTTTATAACTTTTACTTTTGCAATTCAATAAATTCTGTAAAATCATCGTGACTTTACATCATCAACACCGCATCAACTCATCCTAAACCGGAGGGCTCATCCACCTCCACAAATTTAAAATGAAATAAGATACATAAAAATCGTATTAATGTCTATGCTATTGGCTTTATAGGAAAGAGTATTTTATGCCATTAGTGTTTAATGTGGCGACCGTCATAGCGCAGTGGGTATGAAACTGGCTTCCCACATCGAGGGTTCCGGGTTCGATTCCCGGAGACGTCACAATTTTAATCTACGTGATGTACTCAAGCCTGGGTGTTTTGTGATGTATTTCGCTTCTGCAATTGGGCCTCCTGGCCTGTTGAAGCGTAAAAAAAAATATGATTAAGATGCCACGATTTTCTAAATAAATTTGTACAGTTTGCAAGCGTTTCTCTATTCATAGTTAAATGGCAAACCAAAAGTATTGTCAGTTCGAAAAATAAACCTCAACACTAATGGCAAGCAGTATAAACACAATTATATATATTTAGGATTTAAAAAATTCAATAGCCTCCCTACAGAAACTAAGATGATACCTGAAATGAAACAAATAAAAATTATTTGAGGGTAAGTTATAGAAGTCTCACAGAGACGAAGCTTATTTGTATATGAGAAAAGTGGATGGAAGTCTCTTTTCGCTCACCAATCTTACGATAGAATTGGCGAACGTTGCATTGTGTAGAGTGATCACTTAAGCCAGCTCATACAGGTTGTAAACCCTGAGCCATTGTATAAGGGAGACTTCCATCCACTTTTCTCATATATAAATTAGCTTTGTCTCTATGAGATGTCTATAATTTATTCTTAATTAATTAATCATCTCTCTGGGGACAAAATCCAGTAACTGTAGTGATAGTGGTTTTTACTAAGTTAACTAACAATCTGTTCCAGTAACTGTTTACTTTCATGAAAAAATATTGTTTTATAAACTATTCTTTAATTCACACTATTTTGCAATTTATCACTCATTTTAGAAACCTTTATAATCAATGGGTAACACCTTCGATTAATTATGTTCACTTTTATTCAAAGGTAGGCACGCCACTTAATTATTTGTCACTTGGTTTAAACGCGCAATGGTTATACTGTTTCGCTAATATCGCATCGATAGAAACGTCATCCTGGACCGACGTGATAACTAACATTGAAGTTTTACACAGAGCCAATGTCCAAAGTCAAATAATGAGAGGGGAAAAATATATCCTAATTTTGTTGATTGTCGAAGGAAAGATTGAAGGCCGCAGAGGAGTTGGAAGAAAACATGTCCTGGCTTAGAAATATCCGAAAATGGACCGGGCTACCGGGACCGAGCGAGCTACACAATTTAGAGATGATTTTTCTCGGGTGATCGGGGGAACCCGACAGGGCACTTAGAGAAAAAGAAGAAGAAGAAACATCAAAATAAACAATGAATCGCCGCGGCACTGGCCCCGCTATTTATACGAAACACGTTGGTTTTTCGAGTCCTCGAGAACATTCTACACATTTATTTATTTATTTTAATGGTACACAAATAATGAAAAACAAAACACGGTATAGATAATACAATTATAATTCTTGTTCAAATGCTTTTCATCACTTAAATGTGAATACGGCTAACATAGAGATAAAATAAAGGCTAAAACATCTATAGGAAAGAACAGAGAAAGGTGATGTTATAGAGTGACGTTGAATAAAGAGACTGAACAGCTAATTTTACAAGTTTGGTAATAGTTCTCTTATATTCGTGGAAATTGTCATGGTATGTGTCAATGAGGACGTTATGATTATTTTCTATTTTGTTGTATGACCTCAACATTCTAGATATAGAATTAAAGTTGGCCAATTGTTATTGTAAGTTGAAAGAGCAAATGTATTATATGCCCTAAGTCGGCGACTAGGAACATTCAAAGTTATGTTTTCTATACAAAATTCTGAATCAATATTGGCATGTATTGTATTATATAGGTATATATTAACTCAGCAATTTATCTTCTATCTTCCAATTTGTCTACATGAAAATATTCTAAGCGCTCTTGATAAGATACTAAAGTGCTGCCGAGATTACACTTAAATGTAAGCATGCGAAGAAATTTTTGCTGTATAGATTATTTCTATATTTCTTGTAGTTTCCGTCGCTTCCAGGTTATTTCATGCGTCTCCCGAATGTTGTATATATTCCTAGAGTGCTGTAGGGAGTTCTAGAGCAGTCCATAGTGCTGTTACAATGTTACAAGGGACTCAAACAGTGCGAAATAACTTGTTGAAAATTTCATTGCCTTTTTTCACCCATCGCATTAACTCTCAATACTATGGACTTGGTTATCCCTGCACGGTAGCGCCAAGTACTCGCTGCCCAGCATTTTTCCGATTTCCTTCAACACAAGGGAATATTTCATGAGAAGGAAAATTGAATATTCAGATGTTTATCATATTTTTGTAAACGCCTTCGCGGAGAACGAAAAGGGCCATATTTTATTAAATGCATCACTGAAGCGGCTCCCAGCCAGAGAACTTAAATAATGGACTTTACTATTGTAATGTGATGGTGAATCACTGAACACTGATAAAACTTCTCTAAAAGATCCACACCTTTCTGGAATCGTCAAGAACAAGTCTCTCGTAATCTCTGGAAAGATCCACAAGTCTCTCGAAACGTCTTGAAGAAATTCACCTACAAATACAAATCATTCATGACGAGAACGTGTGCGACATTCCAGCGATAGAACCGTAGCGCAAACCAGTGTGATCAGTGATTGGTGATGGTTAACCTATGCGATATTAAAACAGAGCGAGCGCAGTGATACCAGCGATAGTAAATAAAGGAATACCAGGGTGAGAAATCTTTCTTTGTGCGAAAATTGAACGAAGTTTACTATAAAGGGATAAAAGCAATAGAAACGTTAATTATTGCGAATTAAGGAACAGTGCAATAGTAATTATGTGAAATATTCGGGAGACATTTAGTGACTATAAAATTATGTACGGTATATTCAAGTATGAATAGTATCGCAAATTAATTTGTAGCTCCCGTATCAGAAAAAGTAGATTGCTCTAAAAATGGACGATAAATGTTAATCAATTAATAAATGAGACTTACATATAAGGTCTAAATATTCACGGAAATATACAAAGGAGGAGGAGATCCGTCGTTCGAATCCCGGTAGTAGCCAAGTATTTTTTCGTCGATTAGATTTTTCTGTATGTCTTTCTAATTGATTAATTAATTTGGTTATAAACGGTACTTCAATTTTTTTGAGTAGCTTGTTGGTCTTGTCATAGGACTCTCGCCTTGCGATCCAAAGTTCGCGGGTTCGAACCTCACTCCAGACCAGCACAAGCATTTAGCTTAGTTTGATAATAGTAATATTATTGATGTGAAGCGTATTCCATGTTCGCATCTCTGTTAAATAAAATTATAATAAATATATGTATAATTTTTAATGAAGTTGTTGGCGTGCGGTTTATTACAAGGCATCTGGTAGATGAATACTTAAAATCCAACTGCTTTAAACATTAATCATAATAAACGAACCGTTTCCTTTCGGCTGAGCGCCAAACTAATGAATATATTATAAAAGAAGACGTAAGGCTCGCCGGTAACGAAATTTTCGTTGTGATTTTTCACGTTTTAATGGGATTATTTCCTTAAGGGAGAGGAAATAAATACCCTTAGAGCACTACAAATCAATGTGGCAATCCATCTTAATAGAGCGGCGTTCCGGTGCTGCCATTCGCTGTTTTTATTTTGCTGGGCCCTTTTAGGTTTTTCTGGGATACGTATATATGAAGAACATACCTTCTAGCACTACTTTGCCTTTATACACGCCTTTATCGTACATCTAAAATTTCGTAAGATTGAATGTGTGTGTGTGATGGTCACTGGAGCCTCATAAGGGCTAAAAAAAATTACGCACTTCTGTCAAATGACTGCTATCGAAGGATCTAGAATTACCTTCAGCTTTCGAGAGACGTCTGCAACCTTCCAGGAACATCTGGAAGACACGAGAATTTTCGAGTAAACGCTAGAAAACCTATTAAATATTAGAGAATTAGGTTTTTTTACCCATAGGTTTTTTTGGAGTACATATATATGAAGAATATACCTTCTACCACTATTTTGCCTTTATACACACCTTTATCGTACGTCTAAAATTTTGTAGGATTGAATGTGTGTGTGAGATGGCCTCTGAAGCCTCACAAGAGCTCAAGTATTGTAACGGGGATAAAAATAATTACGCACTTCTGTGACTGTTATCGAAGGATCTAGAATTACCTACAGCATTTGAGAGACGTCTGCAACATTCCAGGAACATCTAGAAGTCACGAGAATTTTCGAGTAAAGGCTAGAAAGTCTAGGAAATACTAGAGAAATCTCGAAGGTTCTAAACTCCAACGTGATCGGGTATAAATAAAAAGATTCAGGCCGCGGAGGGCCCATGTTGTTGTGACGTTTCTTGCGACGCGGCTCAAGCGGCTAATCACGAAGCGAAAATAGTGCTACCATCAGGTGTGAACTAGGCGACAGATAATTAGGTGAAGTGCTTACTCTTGTGCGATATTTGAGTGGAGACTTCTCAAAAGTGTTACGCAGTGAAATTGTACGTTTGATTAATTAATTAATCAGTAATTAATTAATAAATACATAATTATATTCCAGCGTTTTCATTAATTCCTCCTGCAGCCACAACACGTAACAAATGTACGAAATGTTAGACTGCCCATAAAGATTTTTGAGATTTTGACGCGAAACAATTTCAAGAAAGAAACATTCCAAAATACGAAAAGTTCACGAAAGAAGTCAAATCCTCGATTTTGGACAACGATGTATTGTAACATTGCCCTCATGTCTTAAACGTATAATAAAACATTACTACTTCTAAATGATTTCTGCTTTTTTACTTTAATTTGGCTTGCAAAAACTCCTCCCATAAGGTCGAGCTGTTGATTCATATCATGAGAAGTATAATGTCATTAAAATTTAATAATATAGATTTCATTTACCTACATAAATAATTTAATATATCGAATAATAATAAATAAAATATATAATAAGTATCTACGTAATTGAGACGTGGGTACTAACAAAGAGGAATGAGCGAGCACTGGACTTTTTTGAAAGAAAATTTTTGAGGCGTATCTTCGGACCGGTTCTAGAAAATGGACTTTGGCGCAGACGTTACAACAATGAGCTCTATACTCTATTTAAGGAGCCAAACGTCACAAAATGTATAAAACTGGGAAGACTTCGTGGCTGGGTCATGTGGAGAGAATGTCCGAGCATCAAGCACCAAAGTCCCCGCTGATCTCAAGGCCAATAGGGCGAAGGAGCTTAGGAAGGCCAAAACTAAGATGGAGTGACAACGTCCTCAAAGACATCTCTGCCTTGGAGCTTCGAAACTGGAGAGAGCTGGCACTAGACCGAGATGAGTGGAGGAAAATTACTGAGGAGGCTAAGACCTACCAAGGGTTGTAGTGCCAAGAATGATGATGATGATGATCTACGTGATTAATAAATAAAATAATAAAATAATAAAATCTTGGAAGTGCAATTTAACACACTTCCCGTCATCCAATCGAGCTGAAATTTTACACATCGACTTGATATCGATGACAATGTATTCTTTCATACATGTGTGTATATCACACGCACACAAAAAAAAATGCAAATTTATCTCGGATGCTCTGGCATGCGGCTTTTTTCTGATAATATTCTAAAATTAAATACATCGTGGACACTTTACAGTTTATCTCTTTATTACTCCCTTTATATTAACTCGTGGCGTCTGCTTGTCTTCTTGTCTGACGAAAAAATTTTGGATCCATTTTAAACCCCTTTCCCGTGATCCAATCGAGCTGAAACTTTGCAAGCAGACTCGTGGCGACGATCAAGAAGATTTATCAAATTTTCGTTAAAAAAAATTAATAAATTTTTGGATTTTTAAAATATTTATGGTTTTTTCATACAACTTATTAAGTATGTATGAAAATATTTAAACGCGTCTGGTAGGGTTACCTCGAAGAACATATCCTTTAACAAGTGCATTTTGATTTTTTTATTTCAGACGATTCTGTTGCGAGTTATGATGTACACCGCTAAACAACTTTTTTTCTAGGCGCCTCCGAAGATCCGTTTATAAATAATGTTTATATAATTTATGATAATATGAAAATCAAATAAATATACTAGCACTACCTGTATCGTCAAAAAAATCTTTACAAAAAACTAACTAACTAACCATCACGCCGTTTCCCTGCAGGGGTAGGCAGAGAGTATTGAACGCCACACTCTTCTATCCTGGTACACCACTTTTGCTTCGGTCACTTTCATACATCTTCTCATACACGTTCTACGGTTGTTGCGGCTTTTAACAGGGCCATCCTCAAATAATTGTAGTACCTGATCGTGCCAGGTCTTTCGCGGACGCCCCCTTTTCCTGTTGCCTTCAACATTCGCCTCATATATTTTCTTAACCATCCTTACCTCGTTCATACGTTCCACATGACCGCACTCCTTAGAATGCCTTTTTTTCTCTGAATTAACCTTACCCCCCCACCCTTAATTAACTACCCTAATTCCAAAACTGATTTATCATATCAATCAAAATAAGCAAGTTAATCATTAAAATAAGAGGAACTAAAATTACCTTGATTAAGTTTTAATTTGTAGAGAAGTATATGCTGTTTCCTTACAAAATGTGATGTTCCTTACCTGTAACAAAAAGAAACAAAAATTAATTTTTGGCGTACAAAATACGATTGACTTTCAAAGAATTATTTAGTGTTATATTTCTAAGACAGCCTATATAAAGTACAAATACACAAATAAGATCAATATAGACGTAGCAAAAGAGCGCACATGATTGGAACCTTAATTGTAGCTAGATGCAGTAAAACAGCCATGCAACACCACTACAGATTCCTAGGAATTGAATATTTCAATAATCTACCAGCGAATATTAGAACTATACAACATTATGCGAAGTTCAAAAAGTGCATAAATATATTGAACGATTGAGTGATGAGATTTGTGACCTTAACATGCTTATTTTTAAATAAAAGAGTTAAGGTTGTTATTACGGTCGTTAGACATATTTACTGTCACTTCATCAGATTTGACAAGACAAGAATCTTGTCAACAGAACCGCACCTTATACCCAGATTAGTGAGGGAGTCCATTGAAATATATAAACATCCCAATTTCAATAGAGATGACAGTTACAAATAATCAAGTATTTGGCGCCCTGTTCTCACTACATTGATTCAACCCTTGAGAGACGTCACAGTAAAGTCCGCCGACGTAACTAGTACATATTGCACACTGGCGACCTCTATCGTAGAAGAGGTGAGCACTCCACAACAAAGTGCATATAATTTACGGCCTCGAAAGCAGTAATCAGTCCGCCCTCTACCTCCGCGGGTAAAGGTCATCCTCCTGATGACGTTGAATAAGAATTTAACGAAACGTCGAGAATCGTTTCTCGGAAAAGCATACGGTTCGTATAAAAAATCCGCAACCAGTTACAGTTAGGTTATTTTTAAATATTGAAATATTAACTTACAATACGTACACTATTGTATTTCGCTATTACATTGTGGTTATTCATTATGAATATAATTAAACGAATTAACTTATTTTATCCCCACTTAATTTTTGGTAAAAACCAACCGGTTTTGGAAACAACATTCCTTCGTCAGGGTATACTTAACTCCTGTGTGTCGGTGATGTAACGTAGGTCTACCTGTCATACAAAATATGAAATATCTACCTTATTTACGAAAACTAAGACGACACATTTTTTGTAATCATCGAATAGACATATTCACACCAAAATTACTAAATTAAATTGTTAGGAATGTACGGATTTTTTAATTAAAAAATATTTATTCATTACTCTCGTATTTTCGGTTAGTGTGCAAGAGAGAGCAGAATATTGTATATCGCAGTTAAATCGAGCAAGAAAGAGCACGATAATACCATACATTTCATGTAGGACAGAGATGGCGGTTGCTTGGGTTTCGGCGAAAGCAAAATAATATAGAAAGAGTACGGTAGAGTCGGGTAACATGTGTTAGACAAAGACGAAGTGCAGGCGACTGAAGCGAGCTGGCGACCGCTTCGTTGTATTCAGTTGCCAATGAAACATCGGCGGGAGCGCACGCAAATTCGATTTGCCATACTTTTATAATAATTTACTAAAATAATGCAAATATGTATGTTTACCTTACATAATTATATAAAGGGACCTTTTAAAAGTCTTATCTGTATCGTATTTATGTATATTTTATCACATATTAAAAACTATGCCAATTTTTAATCAGGTAACGCTGTGTTACTCCACCGTCTCCAAAGTTTTTTTTTAGCACAGTCTTTTAAGAGTTAATACGAATTAAACTTTACAAATTATGAACAATCATACCTCAGTGTCGAGTGTCCAAATGGGGGTAAATAATAAAAGTGCGAAGAAAACAGGTAATAGGGTGAAAGGGAACATATTTAAGACTGTTAGATTAGTCTTACTTACAGTCTTATCTTGAATATGTTCCCTTTCACCCTATCACCTGTTTCTTTAACATTCCCCACTATTTACCCCCGTTTGGACACTTGACACCGAGGTATGATTATTCATAATTTGTAAAGTTTAATTAGTATTAAGTATACCCTCACTAAGTAATAACATACGTATCTTTAAATATTTATATATATATATATATATATATTTATTTGCATGAATGTGTTATACGTTATTAAAAAATACAGTTATCTATCACACTTGTGATATTCTCTGGTTCCATACACAAGTTTATACATACTTTCATGGGACTGTAAAAATTTTGAAAAAAGTACTAAAGTAAAAAAAATTCTAGCAGAAGAAAGTAAAGTGTTCCACACACAGAAGATTCTCAAAATTGACAATTAGTGCCAATTGAACTGCAAGTACCACAATACAGAGACGTTCCATCGCCGACTACCCCGATAAGTGGTTTATCTGTCAGCGCAGGGTGCCGAGGCCCAAGAAGGGAGAACCCTTTAAACAAATTTATTCTCGAGGGTGAAAGGCGATGAATAAGTAATTTAATTCTGACGATGAAATCGCTTATCAAATCGAAGATCAAAGCCTGGCTCTGCGAAATGCGGTTAGCGGCCCCTAGCGGTTTTGTCGTTTATTTTTTTATTAATTTTTATATCCCTCATCATCCCTCAATTTTAGATAGATGGTTTCATTATGAGAACACCATCGTCCAATCTTACCCAACATGTATACTACAAACATCTTCTTATTCTTCTTCATCGGCCTTCGTCTTTCCACTGCTGGACATAGGCCTCTTCTTATTTTTCCATTCTTCCCTGTTGTTGGCTAATTGTAGCCATTTCTTTCCCCCCACAGCGACAATATCATCGGCCCATCTCTTTTGAGGTTTTCCCATGTCTCTTTTATTTTCCCAAGGTCTCCATTTCAAAACTCTGGGAGGCCATCTTGTAGTATCCTGTCTTGCAACGTGTCCTGCCGATTGCCATTTTAGCTTCGCTACACGATCCATGATATCCACTCCTCTAGTTCTGCGCCTAATTTATATCATATCTAATTCTATCTCTTAGGCTTACTCCAAGCATGGATCTCTCCATGGATCGTTGCGCGCATTTGAGTTTTTCTACACTTTGCTTTGTAAGGGCCATAGTCTCCACTCCATACGTCATAATGTTAAAAGAACTACACGAGGCTTCGAGCAAAGTTGGGCCTAAGATGAATATTAAGAAAACAAAAAATTTGAATCCAGAGAACAAAGTCATCACTTTCAATGATAACAATATTGAAATAGTAGATGAATGTATATACCTAGGACACAAGATAAAAATGGGCAAAGATAACCAAACAGCAGAATTGCCAAGACGAATAGGAATGAGCTGGGCTGCTTTTGGCAAACTCAAACACATCTTCGAGAACAAAGAGATCCCAATTAGCCTATAAAGAAAAGCCTTTGAATCATGCATACTGCCAAGGTCCATTACTATGGATATAGTCTCCACAGGATTCAGCAGTGAAAAGACACATCTTCGTCTGTACTGTGTACGTGCCAGCTTTAGATAACAGACCTTGTATGTTGCGTGCGTTGTTGCATTACTGTATATCATGAAACATATAACTTTTGTCTCTTTCTCACATAGATAGCGATAATGCATACATTGACGGGTATACAATACATTTTTGAAGTACCATGACCAAAAAATCGATTCACATACTATAGGTCGACCACAGTCAAAAGACCATTCCCTACCGTTGTCTGGTAAGAAGAAAGCGGGGGGAAGGTTGTCTGGCAAGCCCGTATTACAAGCTTCAATATCATATTCCAAATAAATATATATTTTTTAGTTTAAAAAAGGTTACATTACTAGAAAAACTTCTTTTGGGTTCATTTTTTTCATCATAACAACACACATATCTTTATTCTACACTAAGCCAGTACAACAAAATAAACATTAAATCAAACACGTAAACAAAAACCACACATTACCCGGATAGAGTATAGGAATCACTGCTTGTACGTACTCGTACAAAGACTGCATATTTTCTCGCACTAGTTTCCGTAAATCTTTTCGGTTTAAATAATTAAAAATCAAAATTCGTAAGATGATAAAATATCGGTGTATTCGGAAGAACTGAAGACAAAAATATATGAAAAGTTCATATAAAATTCAAACATATAGAACATTATGAAAAAATGTTTGTTTGGAAGTTTCTAGAAAATAATAAAAATCGTTATCAAATAATAATCAGTAATAACCTAGGTAATCAGTAGTATCCAGGATAACCCAAATAACTGCACACAAACCAATATTAATTTATGTAATTCATAGCTTCGCTTATACAATTGGACAAAGTACACCGAGATGATTGACGTCACAAAGAAGAAGAAGAAGTGGGCATAGAAAGAGGTATTCAAGATACGTTTCATTGTGTTCGGAGGGGGGACCAATCGGCATAAAAACATGTCTAAAAAAATAAAGCGAATTTTATTTTCTCTGTTTAAAATCAATTGTATTTTGAAAATTCAAATCCATGGAAATGGATACCCATTATGGCGCGTCTTCATCCCTCTTGTCTGCCATAAACGTCTTCAGAATATATTGTGATATCCCTCGAAGGGGTTTCGGCCCCTCCAGGTGGTATAGAAGGTGCGAGGGAGACCGGGCAGCGCGCACGCACGGGTTAAATCGAAAAATAAGCAATTTTTCTTCCCTTAAATTACATTTTTAAATTATTGTTCCAGTGTTGTTCTTTAATGCTTAACCGATTATCTATCGATTATTTTGGTGATCATTATCTTGCTAGCTACTTGATTGCCCAGCATTTTAATAAACATAGTCAGGACGCTCTTTGTATACTGCGGTGATAAGAAAATCCGAGCTTAGTGTCAAGGCAAAACTGACTGTTTTCAAATCTGTGTACAGACGCTCCCTAATATATGCCCATCAAATTTGGATCCTGACGGAGAGAGTGAGATCAAGAGTCCAGGCTGCCGAGATGAGTTTTCTAAGAGGGGTAGCGGGAGTCACACTGATGGACAGAGTGAGAAGTGCCGACATAAGGCACACACTCGGCATGGAGCCCCTACTCCTGCACATAGAAAAATCACAACTGAGGTGGCTTGGACACGAATACCAAGAAGAATCCTCTTGGCAACCCCGGAGGGAAGACGGCCGGTGGGTCGACCCAGATTAAGTTGGGAGAGACAACAAAAAAATGTATTTGAAAACAGAATGGGTCTGGACTGGTTGACTCGAGCAGAAGCAGCGCAAGACAGGGGATCATGGAAGCACCTTATCGAGTCTTTGGGCCCCCGACCCTACTAGGACAAGGGGAATAAGATGATGATAGTCAGGATCGGCCAGCCGCGCATGAACGCATGAACATATCACCAATAAATATCGTAATTATATTATTTTCTATGAGCTGGGCTGCTTTTGGCAAACTCAAACATATCTTCGAAATCCAAGAGATCCAAATTAGCCTAAAAAGAAAAGCCTTTGAATCATACTGCCAGCGATGACGTTGGTATGGAGACTATTGCGCTTACAAAGAAAAGTGCAGAAAAGCTCAAATGCACGCAACGATCCAATAAGACCAAGAGATTGTGGATATCAGAACTAGAGTTGTGGATATCATGGATTGTGTAGCAAAGCTAAAATGGCAATGGGCAGGGCATGTTTCAGGGCAGGATGCTACAAGATAGCTTCCCAGAGATCGGAAATGGATACCTTGGAAAAATAAAAGAGGCATCGGAAGACCTCAAAAGAGATGGGCCGACGATAAAGCCGCTGTGGGGGGGAAGAAATGGCTACAATTAGCAAATAACAAGGAAGGATGGAAGGGTATGGAAGAAACCTATATCCAGCAGTAGAGATAATGGCTGAAGAAGAAGATATTATTTTCTATAGAAGTGTACAAAGATAATAATTATTTGTCAATGATAACATTAACAAATTTTTTGTTTATTTTAACCTTGATCAATTTTTTTAATTTTGTAAATTACTAATGTTAGCACAAAAATCTGGTGTATTGAGGTACGATTTATAGTTTCACAGTATTTTAAATTTTGAGATTAAATCATTGAATCCACAATCCAATAGTTATTTTTCCGCGTTTTACCTCTTAGATTTTATTTTTTGTTTTTATTTTTTAGACTCACAACATAGGCAGGAATCTACCGGCCGAGTTTCTGCTGCTAGTTCTGGTACACCCTGTATATAGTTCAGCATTTGGAGCCATACATTACATTTCTTCGTTTGGTACATCTTTTAAGTTTTATACGCTTTTCGGGTCATACAAGATTCCTGTTACGAATCTAAATCTCATCCATCCCACACCTATTCTATGGTCGACAACCGCTGCACTCTTCCGTCAATGTTAGTTAAAAATTAATATTATAAAAATAAATAACATTACCCCACATGCTACGCTTCATCCCAGTCTACCCTCGGTTCGAGGGAAAGTACAAGGTTCTGTATTGGTGGGGTGGGCAAGTTTTGTGAAAAGGTTCTATAGGATTTTGGACCCTTTCTCCATCAATCAATTTTTACGTGCACCATTTTTCGTCCGTAGGTGAGGATGGAAATTCAAGTTTCCCGAAGCTTAACACATTTCTTCTGCGTATAAATTCACCAGCAGGTCGGGGAGCACATTAATATTTTATATTTTAATGTATCTCGCTCCAAAAATATACGGATTTTTTTATCCATTTGCTGACAACCGTTTTCTTTGTACTAAGTTAAAAAAAATATTTGTTTATTTTTCAAAATATTGTTACGATAATAAAGAAAGCGACCAATAGCTTCTATATTTTGTTATAATGTAGTATATATAACAAATATTTTATTTTGATATTGTTTATTTATTTGTTTGTTTGGAAATATTAATAGATATAAGAAACTGAAATGTATGTACACATGAGTGTAAGTCGTAAGTACATTAAAATAAAAGTAACAAGTAATAAGAGTAATGAATAATACATGATAAATAAAATAACAATAAAAATATAACATATTCAGGTATGTCTCACTTTATTTATATCTTGCATGACAGAATTGAATCAATATTTAATTATTAATTCAATGCTACGTCGCAGAATTATGTTCACTTGTGATCTTAGGTGGTATAGAGTCACATGATAGATGTTAATTTCGGTGAATAAATCGTTGTAGGCTCGACATATTCCCACTATGGGTGAGCGTATTCCGAAGTTGTTACAAGCAACAGGAATGTGGAAGAGGCATTGTGTTCTGGTAGCTATTGCTAGGACATGGATGGAGAAGCTACGGTCGTAGCGAAACCTGGTTGGATTTGACAATAAATGTAAGTGGTGTTTAACAAAGTTATTTTTATTTATTTAATTATAATGTCCCAATTTAAATTTAAATTTAAAAAAAAATGTGATTAATATTCAAACACTTTCTTATACGTCCCCTCGTCTGCGCTTAGTGACCACGCCCTTGGACCCACCAGATTCTAATCTCCCCCCCACTCCTCGTGTTGTACTTTAGTCTTAAAGTAAGTTTTAATAATAAATATTACTGAAGATAATTCATCAGCACTCAAAACGTTCTAATTGTTATAAACAAAAAATAGTGAAATATAACAGTTTTATCATTTTTTAATATTATTTAAAATGGCTTTTTACAAAGTGAAACAGGAAAATGATGAATGAAAAATTTATGATATACTATGATAAATGCTTAGGCATAGAAGATGATTACGTGGAGAAATAGATCTAATAAAAGTAAAAAAAATCAATAATAAAATACTTTCTGGCCTCATATTAAATTAATGAAAAATTAATTTTGTTGCCGGAAATACGAACAACTTCGTACACAATTTTAAAGAAACTCGACACTTAATGATGTACTAATTCAATAAGCAACCGCACCATAAATACACAAACCTCATTTTTCTCAAACACTTCTTAAAGCCTTACCGGGGTTTTAATAATCATCTCGCTAATTAGAAACTGCCTCCGTCAGATATCGCTGCCTGTTTATTCACTCTCGTTCTGTTTCGCTTATTTATTTCCTGCAAAACAATATTCTGTCTAATTGAGTAATGGATTATCTTAACTCAACGCTATTATGTTATGATTAAATCTTTAATATCATTTTATTCGTCTCTCTGTAAGGGATACTGTTACATAAATAGCATTTGTTTCAAATTTTCAATATTGAATAACTATCTCATATCTCAGTAAAGGGTGGCCCATCGGATACGCCGGATGTAATTTTATAATGAAACACAGTACATTAACTATTTGATTGAGCAAGTTTTATTTATCAATACCTACTAATATATATAAAAAGCTAAGGTTTGTGAGTGTGTAAGTTTGGATGTAGGAGGTAATCTGAAACTTCTCATCCGATTTCAAAAATTCTTTCACCAGTATTTAGAACGGACGATCATGGTGGTAATAGGCTAAATATTATCTCGTTAAAACAAAGGGGCTTATCGTGGTGACCTATTTTATAACTAAAGTCGACGAAAAAGTGGTCGAGCGTTGCATTTTCTACGAACACTGCTTTAAAGGTAAGAGATTTATTTAAATACTTTCTATAGAGACGTAGAACCCAAAAAGTTCTATAAAAAGTCCGCGATGGCATATACACCTATGTATCTATCTACCGTATCTATATGTTAAGGTTAACACACAAATTGATAAAATATGAATAAAATATATATTTTAAATTAATTTGTTGGGGGTAATTTAAGTATGTAATGTTGAATTCTTATCAAAATTAATTTGCATATCGTTAGGAATATTTTATGTAGATAAAAATTGCCTTTCACACAGCATTGTTTGGTCGAGTAGTTTATTATTTATTAATCAATTAGTGTATATTATAGATATCTCACAGAGACGAAACTGTATTAATTATGGGAAAGTAGGTATAGAAGTCATTTGGGTGTAACAGGACTTATGACCTGTCTTTTTATGGTTGGCTTAAGTGATCACTTTACACAATTGTAACATTCGCCATTTCCACCCATGATAGAATATACCATGCTTATTCATTTTTGGAAGTTGTATATATGTTCAAATTGCGTGAAGCTTTCATATATGAGTTGTAAGCGCCTTTTCCATGCGGCCTGTACAAAGCCATTTTCATTCCCCTAAATCCCCACAGATGTCGCTAATGAGAAAATCTACAATTGATTTACGGAATTTTGGGAGCAATATCCTTTATTGTGTGTAATGAAATTCATCCGAATACTTGCATTACACTAGGATACGCCAGGAAATATTATTTCCAATTTTTGTTAAATTCCTTTTTTGACCAGTATTTACAATTCAGAATATTTTGAGTTTGTTCAAATCTTTCAGAACAGTGCTGGATTTATGTCACAGAGACATTATTTAATATAAATAATGTCTCTGTGACATAAATCCAGCACTGTTCTGAAAGATTTGAACAAACTCAAAATATTCTGTATTATTTATTAGATTATATTGATTTTTCACTGATACTCCTATAGTCTCAAACTGAATTCTACGCGGGCGAATCTGCGGGCATAGCTAGTTGATTTATAAATTGAATATGTTAAAAATAAATATGAATCAAGTTATCGCTATAGACATAACGCCAAATAAAGTCAGCATTTCTGGAAGCCACACGACCAGCTAAATGTTATCTTAACAAATTGGTGGCTTTTCTTACTGCATGGTTTTTGACAACATCGTGTTGAAACCACAATTCTTCAAGGTCCGTATCGCTCAATGGATTCCAAAAAATGTTCCACACAAGTTTAACATTTACAGTTACAGATTAACCACACTCATTTACAAAAAGAATGGTCCATTTCCCGTGTATAGTTTCTTGGGATATTCTGCCGTGTATATGTGATCTCTCTGGAGGACGCTTCGGATCCCATTGCAGGGTCCATCATCAAAGCTGATGTGATGGATGTGTGTTGAAGTGTAGTTTAAGTATTGCCTTGCAATACCGTACCGAAGTCAGGGTGTGTCCAAGTTTGTGTTAGGTTAAGTGCTGGATTGCAGTACCATGTCGAAGGCTGGGTGTGTGTGTCTTGATTTAGTGTGTTGTGCTTCCGTGTCGGAGACAGGTGTTTTCAAGAATTTATGTAGCGTTATGTCACAGTTTTATCTACTAACGGATGTCGAACTGTGCGGATCGTCGATTTGATTTATCCTGCAGCACCGGATACCACGAGGTTCTTAACTTCATCCGTCATCCCTATTAATGTATAACGAGTGCTTGTATATTTCGATTGCTTCTTTGACTAGACGCGAGTGGTGACTTTCAAATGTAAAATGGTGGCCCGTATCTAGAAAGTGCTCAGCCAATTCCGATTTTTCTGGATGACCGAGTTGCTCTTTTATGCTCATCAACCTTCTTTGAAATCATGCGTGCTGTTTGTCCCACATACACTCTGTCGCAATCTTGACAGTTGAGCCTATAATGTCGGTCTCAAGGGGATCCCGATCCTTCGCTGGTCTTAAGAGGCTCCTAACCTTGTCCGAACACTGTCCGAAAATGGTCCAATTACACCTCCAGTGCATAATCCGCACCAAACAGTGATTCTTTATAGGTTCATCGGTTTTCCACGAATAACACGTGGAACTTCAGTGCCCCGAATCAGATAATCCTGCTTATTAATAAAACCATCAAATGAAAATGAGCTCCATTGTTTAAATTCGTGTAGTCTTAGGTTTTCCATCATACGATTAGCGAATTGTCTCCGTTGCAAATAGGCTTTTGGCTTGAGCTTTTCAGTTAATTTAACTCTGTAAGAATTACTATTGCATTTTGCTAATACAATATGGTTATTCATTATGAATATAATCAAACGAATTAACTTTTTTTATCACCACTTTATTTTTGGTAATAACCAACCGGATTCGGTAACAACGTTCCTTCATCAGGGTATACTTAATACTAATTAAACTTTACAAAATTGTGAACAATCATACCTCAGTATCACCTGACGAAGGAACATTGCTTCCGAAATTATTTCGTTTAATTATATTCTGTAAGAATTCATTGTTTTGTTGTATAACAATCTATTTTTCGTTACCTTATTGATAGCAGAATACAAATATCAAATATGAAAATTGCCAAATTAAATATCACACTAAAATCCGGCGTAACCGATGGGCCACCCTATACAACAAAATTAGTTAACCAACCCTCTTTATCAAACGGCTTTATTTTATTTTATTTACTTTCAACAAAGGTTCGCTTTAAGTAGTTAATTTTTTATTACGTGCGTAACATTATTTCGTATTATTTAAATGAATATTGAATTCCTCGTATTTACACTTATATTAAGGGTTTCATAGACTCTTATTAAACAAATTATTATTTAATCACAGCCATGACCAGCGAATTTTGTTTATGTTTTTCTGAATTTAATATGAGGGTGTCAAAAACAAAACCATCACTGTCAACCCTTTCCAGAATCTCTAGAACATTTTATGCCGATTCATTCAATTAATTTCCATCCACGCATTCATCTTCTTTCTGATCAGCAACTGAAACACTTCGTCTACCACTTGATGATTCAAGGTCACCCACTTTTCATTTGTATGTCATATGAAATCTAAATCTTCCCTAGAACCATGATTTTTATGTGTTTTCGACAAATTTTCATATTTTGGCATAATCAAATACTACAAGTATTGGAGGATGGCCCTATTAAAATCCTCAACAACCGTAGAGCAAGAACATGGCGTTCTATCCTCTCTGCCTACCCCTGTAGTGAAACGGCGTGATGGTTAGTTAGTTAGTTAGTTAAAAAATTATTCATTTTTAGTTTTTAATGATTCCATGACAATATTTTGAAAAGCAGTTATCAATTGAACAAACTTCACCATTGTTTTCGTCAATGAGATAGTAGCGATTTTGTTTCTGAACTAGTAATACAGTGTTCAATATTGGATGCTCATTGAAACGTTCTAAGTGGGTTAACATACCAATATAACGAACAAAAGTTCCAGAGTAGCATTTATTTTGGTTACAATAACGCTTCGCGAATATACAAATACGAATAAATTCGATTTCAACGCATTATTTCAGCTTGAAAACCTTTTTAGTATCATTATACGATTCGAGCGCCGAGCCACATAATTTGCTTAAAGTTTTCGAAACTTAATTTCGATTTTGAATGAAAAATGGTTTTCGAATATGTGAGAACTTTCCCTCCCACATCTCAGACAGTTCGACAGGTGAACCATAAACGGGGCTAGAATATTGTCGAATATTATAGAATATTGAATATAAAAATGCTGTACCTTCGTTATATAACGTTTTTATTATTTATTATTTTTACATGTAGTGCCTCTCCCGCTTTGCGGGAGAACCTTATTCTTGGAAGGATTATCTTTCATCCCCAGGCTTAAAAACAATAGGCTCGGATCAAAGGTACTACAATAAAAGCCAGCGAAGTAGATAAGGGATGTTTAGCGACTTAATACAAATAGACAGATGTACCCTTAAAAAAATAATACGAAAAACGTAGAAACTGCGTCTTATCAAGCCAACAAACAAACGTAAGTACATGTACAGGGTGTAACAGAGCTAGTCCACAATACTAAACAGGTGGACTCCTACCCTTATTTTGAGTCGAAAATTTTCAATGATATAATATCAACAGTAATGGAGTTATGCAATATAAAGTTTGCATTTTTTTCAATATTTCTGACTTATTCTCTACAAAACGTTGAAGTGTCATTATAGTAGGTTACATCGATTACGAAAAATTCATTTGTTTCAATAAAAGTTAAATAAAATAACAAAAACCCTGAAAAAATTGCAATTGGAAGTAGCTTGTTGGTCTTGTGGTTAGGACTCACGCCTCGTGATCCAAAGGTCGCAGGTTCGAATCTTACTCCAGACAAGCAAGTTAGTCCTATTTTCATAGCACAAGCGTTTAGCTTAATTTGAAAATAGTAAGAATATTGATGTGACACGAATTCCGTGTACGCATCTCTATTTTTATAAAAAAAAAAAAAAAATGTTTTCTAATTGGAATTGGGAGGTTTTTATCATTTTATTTGACTTGTTTTAAAGGGAATGAAGTTTTTTTTATTAGTTATAATTTACTGTAATGGTAGTCCAACGTTTTGGAAAATATAAGTAAGAAATATTGAAAAAAAATGCTAACTTTGATAACGCATATCTCCTTGACTATTGATATCAGGTCATTGTTGCTTGAACATTTTCAACTCATAATTCACAATATTTTTACTGAGGTAAGTTCATTCTTAAAAACTTGCCCCATAAATTTTGGGACAGGGGATATATCGCCTCATTTTTCAGTCCTGGTACGCCACTCTTGCCTATACAAAATTTATACACATTTGGCGGATTATGTGTATTTTGGAAGAAAATGCCCACCCGTCCAAAGGCATCTTCTCGTGTCGGCATGTGACGCGTAATTTTCGAGTGGCGCATGGTCTGTGTGAGATTATTCAGCAGAGGCAGGATGAATAGATGGATACAGGACATCAATTACACTCACGATTACCTGTGGCTTGTGTACAGATGTGGCGTCGAGTACGTAGTATTTCACAGTCAATCGGACGATATATATATTATAATTAATAATTCTGTGTTTTAAGGTAAAATACTATAAGTAGTATAAAAGCAAAAGCAATTAACATCATAAAATTAATCAATATAAAAAAACGTTAGTAACAGCAACAGTATTAAAAAACGATAAAAAAGAAACAGTATTAAGAATATAAGACAATTTAACTTAATAAGGCACTAGATATACTCATACATAAAATTAATAGTAAAATTACAAAAGAAAGTACATAAAATAAACAGTATAAGAATTACAAAACAAATTAAATAAATAAGAAAGAAATAGTTTGACTCTTTTTAATTTAAGAACATAAAAGCATAGATAAAATTAAAAAAGATGCAATATTATATAAATTAGTGCCATTTTCACTTACGGCATAGGTGTATTCTTGAAGATAATAATATCGATTATAAATTAATATTATTCCTTAATTTGTTCTTTTTTAATGCACTTTATCAAACTGCTTTTGAATTGTCTAGTGAACTTTCACTAACGTAAGAAATACCCAATTTGGCCATGCCAAGTTAGCGCTAAGTCTGTTAGTAACAGGAAGGTGTCGCGAGCGTTAGTTAAGTGTAAGCCTAAAAGTTAGTCAGAGACAGTTCCACAGATCACTTGGGTAACTAATCCCAGCGACAAATAACTATTAAGACTCGGAGGCACTAAAACATCCCTTAATAAATCGACAGTCACTAGGCGACTCCTGAATAACCATGGAAAACGAAGAATAAATATTACACAACCCTAATATACGTTAATATAAAATATAAATAGGGGTTGTTTTATCTTTCGTATTTTTTATTTTTAACGAAAAACTTCTTTGAGTACACGAGCATAAATTCAAACGATCAAAGATCACCATCACATGGATTCACGTTACTTTATTGAATAAAAACCACTTCGTTATATTAGCGTCCACCACTCTTTTAAAAATTCCGAAAATTGACTGACTTACAGCGATTTGAAGCCAGCATAGTATGTGAATTTTTAAATTAATTACATTATCTTTGGCGTTTTTTCGAAACTATGTTTTTCAGACTTTTTGAAAAAAAACTAGTTTAGGCTGATTTTTTCGAATTTTGCAAACATCTTACTTATTTTTTTTAAATAAGTATGATGTTTGCAATGTTTTAAATATTTAATGAAAAGTATAACTAGTGTCTGTAGGCAACGATAATAAAACGATTTTTATTTTCAAGATAGGATAAAGAACTTTTCTTTTTTGTCTTTTTTAAAACGATATATTTAACAACTTGTCGAAAATAATTAATGTCTGAATATCACCACATCTTTTTCAAACTTTATACAATCAATTTATAAATAAAATATATGGTCTTTATTTGAAAATAAACGAGATTAGTGTACCAAAGATAACTCTATTGCATGAAAACTAAAATAGTGTTTCGGGGTTATAATTTTTTTGATGTTAAAAGCCTGTTTAGCTATGGGTTTTGCAAAATGATTTATTAAGTTTAGGTTAAATTAAGCAAATCGAGAGCAAATACGAAAATCGTGTACTGGGGCCTCTTAATCGAGAAAACAAAAGTATGCACAGTGAAATAGAAAACGATTCATCCTACATAAAGGATTTATAATGAAAAGTATGTTTTTATGGGATAATTTTTTGGATTAAATTTTTTTGTGCCTGTAGATGGTGTAGATGGAAGCGAAGCCTGGAGCTCGCAGAAGAGGAACGAAAGTAGATTGAATGCAGTGGAGATGAGAGGAGATCCCTCAGACGTATGTGTGGCAAATCAATTTATGATAGAGTAAAGAATGCAGATATTAGGAACTAATGTAAAGCTGATCTTAGCATAATTAATAGAATTTAAACAGGGTCGCCCAGATGGTTTGGGCATATTGAGCGAATGAATGAGGAAAGAATGGTAAGAAAGATATATAATGCAAGTGTTGATGGCGCCAGAAATAGAGGGCGACCGCGGAGGAAGCTTCAACAACCGGCGAGCTTGCAGGCGAACATGTGTGAATGTGGATGAAGCGACAGTTGTATGCCGGGACAGAAGAGTGTGGCGCTCTATCCTCTCTGGTAAGTAAGTAACTGAGATGGTGTTACCCCTTAAACAAAACATTTATGTCACCAACAACGACAGAACTAGAAATAAAATCTCAGTACCAAAATCGATATAATTATTTGGGTCGCATAATAAACTGTTTCAGGAATCACTTCAAAACCAATCTGACGTTGCTTTTATCGCTGTCGAGCCATCGACTACCTGTTTCGGTATCGATCGAACTTACATAAGTGCGTTTAATATTTTACACTGAATTCTCAGACTGGCTTCCTAATTTGTGTACACTGTTGGTTTACATGGGATAGAACGCCGACTAATTTAATAATTAATGACTGTTGTACAAAAGAGATACGATTTACTAAAAACAAAGCTTCTTCTTACCGTAGTTTGACGCACAAATGCCTCAAAGCCTTTGTATCGTGGAATACCAAAATATTAAACCTTCAGCTCTTATAATTCAATTCAATTCAATTTGTTTACTCAGTAATATACATAACATACTTAAATTTAATGCATACATATTATGAAGATGTAATTATACAGGATTATCTGGAAAACATTAATAACCTCGCAGGGTTATATTCCTGCCTTAATTATGAGTCGAAAATGTTGAATCTATTATGACCTTACATCTATAGTTATTGAGATGCGACAACAAAGTTTGCATTTTTTTTTTCAATATTTCTGACCTATTTTTTCTAAAACGTTCGACTATCATTACAGTAACTCATACCGATTACGAAAAATTCATTCGTTTCAATACAAATTAAATAAAATGATAAAAACCCTGAAAAAATTCCAATTAGAATGTTTTCCAATTGGAATTCGAAGGTTTTCATTTTTTTATTTGACCTGTATTAAAGGGGATGAACTTTTCGTATTCGACATAAGTTACTGTAATGATATTCCAACGTTTTACAAAATGAAGTCAGAAATATTGAGAGAAAAAAAAGCAAACTTTGATGTCGCATATCTCCTTAACTATTGATATTAGGTCAAAATAGCTTAACATTTTCGACTCATAATCAAGGCAGGAATATACTCCTGCGAGGTTATTAATGTTTTTCAAATAACCCTGTATATAACAATTAAAAATAACATACAATCTGGTCAAAGGTGTAGGAGAATCCTGCTTCGGAAAACCCCTTCAGACACGTGGAATCAATACCCAAAGCAGTTTTGTTCAACAGAGCTGTAGCTCTTCCAACAGGCATAACCATCGGCAGGTTGGTCCTGTATATTGGAATGTGAAACAATCTATGCTGACGATGTCTAAGGTAATCATCAGGAACATACAAACCAATGCTCTGCATAATTTCAGTATTATCGATCATACCGCGCAACAATCGATAAAAATGTGTAATCAAATACACATTCCTTCTAGTCTCTAGATTATTGTAGCCAAGCATGCCCTGGAGAAACTAAGTAAGTTTATGGTGTGTGGCGTATGACTAGACCCGTATTTATAGATGTCTCTCAAATACTGAACGTTACGTAAAACGCACAGGTTCGCACTTGAACACTTCTCGCTCGTCGGTGGGTACTCTCTTGATGTACTATCGCTGGAATCACAGACACGCACTTTTGCTTTCTATGGTGATAACACGCTGTCAACTCCAGTAACCGGTCAATCTGTGTTTATAGGTAATGTCGCTTTCTTGATGTTTCGCTTGGGAGAATTCGAGAGAGCGCAACTCCCTCTGATTCCACATTTAATTATTTTTTTATTTTATTTATTAGAGACACTAACAGGATAATAGATACATGATACTCTGATAACAAACATTATAGTGAAGACTATGCCCATTATCCCAATTACAAGTGTCTTCGGCACGCTCTAGTAACATGTATTTTTGCAATTAATTATATTTTAAATGTACACTTATGTATATTATATATTTTGTGTTTGAGTGTAGTGCGATTAGTATTTAATGAATGATTGATTTAATGGATCTACAGGTTCAGGTCATCGTTTAGAAAATGGATGTTGTGTATGAGTGAGTTTTTGAACGAAGATAAGGTGTCTGCAAGAATTTTTTATTTTATCATTTATCTGTAGTCCGATGAATGAAGATATCAACGTAATTATTAGCATTGTGAGAAAATGCTGTCGACTCCTATTCACGCGCAATCTCGCAGCGTGATCTCGGTTTAAGTCGTACATGAGCCCGGACTAAAGTTAATTGTAAATTTTCTTTTTCCATTTTCACCAACATGCAACCGGATGTGTCGCCCTTTGTTGGGCCCGCTGGAAGCCCCCCCCCACGTCCGAGAAGGGCAATTCCGAGGGAAAAGGTTTCGGCACTCACCTACTTAACCTTCAGCGTGCCGTGATTGAAAAATCCGAGAAATAACGTCGCGTTTTCGTAAATTTATGAAAAAGTATATAGTATGTTATAAGAAAAACATAAACTCAGTAAAAATATCACAAAGATTATCATTAGAGTAATACTGAAAAAAATCTACATTTCCAACAAAAGATCTCTTTAAATTGTTTCCAGTACCAAACGTAGATGATATTTTCAAGCAAGTTTCCGTATTAAAAATATGTAAAGAAAAAAACCTTACAGAAAACCAGGAATATTTCAAATCTATGAGAAATGGAAACCAATTCGTAATGCCTTAATGTAAAACAACCCAAATGCAGCATCACTATATTTATAAAGCCATTAATTACTATAATTACTTACCTATTGAGATACAATGCATCAGTAACCTCTCAGAGCAAATCAAAAAAATTAATATTTGCCTAAAATCAAACTTAAATTCATTCAAATTAAAAAAAAATACATGATTACAAAATGAAAGATAATTAACGCTTCAATAATAAGTACTAGCTGTGCGCGCGCGGCTTCGCACGCGTTGAATTTTAGTACACTGTTTGAATCGTCATTGAACTTTCGCGAACCTTCTAGAACGTTCTCCTTCCAAACTTTCAAGAAATTTATTGAATGTACAGGAACCTTCTAGACACACCGACACATTCCGCCACTCAGTTTAGAACTTTCGGGAATTTTCTAGAACCTTCTCCTTCCAGAACTTTCTATAGCAGGTTTTACCAGAACCTTCTAGAATCACCGACACAGCCGGCGCGCCTATGTTGAAACAATCAGAAGCTTTTGCGGCCTTCCCAAAACAAAACAATGTGCTAGAAAGCAAATTTTCGTCACCTACTCCCACCCACGCACAGCCACCCCCACCAAACTTGCATATTTTCGATATGACACCAAGGGCTTCGAAACATGTTGAATTTTATTAAATAAAAAAATGGTGTTTACAAAGTTATTTTATATAAATTTGCTATATTTGCTATATTTTTATATAATATAAGATATGATTATTTAAATATTTTTTTTAAAAATTCGAAAAATTTTAAAAATTCAGTACATTCGGTGGTCTGAAGAAGAGAGTATCATTCCGAAAACGTGTTGAATTTTTACGATAAAATTTAAGTGTGGTAAGACAATTATTTTATTTATTTAGTTATTATTTAAGAAATTATTAACAGTTAGTTTTTCACAACTTAAATCTATAGGCAATTATTTTTTTACGATCAGCTAAAATATGATATTTAAATTACGCATATTTACAGAAATATAATACAATGAGGGCAGACCCACCGCTTACCCAGGACCGTTTTATAAGCAAAAGGTTTTATCGGTCCTACTCATTCGCCGCCAGGTTGGCATTTTTTAATGCTAAAGACAACCGTGCAACCCAGCACTGCAAAGCAGAATTGAGCCGCACGGCTGCCATCCAAAATTTTGCCCTCATTGTCCCGTCAGTTCACTTCTTTATTATTTAAAAATATACGTAAACCACCAAAATATTTCAGTACAGAAAGTAATATTTCAATACATTAACACAATCTATAAGCATATACAAAACACTAAGTGTATAATAACAGTATAAAGGCATAAAGGAAAACACAGAATGTAAGTAGCAAATAGGTCAGGACGTTTGAGGGTATAGGAAAAGAAAACTCCCTTTTGGGTTAAACAGACAGCACAAAAATAAGATAATAATATTTACAGAAATATAATGTTTATTAGAAGTTTGAAACAGAATTAATGAGGCTGGTGTGAGACTGGGTCTTAACATGAACGTGAGTAAAACAAAGTTCATGGTGTTTAGTAGGAAAGATCACACGGGAGCACGCCTCACATTGAATGGGGCTGGTATAGAGAGAGTGACAAAGTTTAAATACCTTGGAAGTATCCTAGCGGAAGACCTCGACCCAGAAACCGAAGTCAAATGCAGAATTGAAGCATCGCGAGCTGCTTTTAACAAAATGAAACAGATATTCTGCGATGACAATCTTAACCTGAAACTTCGACAGCGACTGGTCAAATGTTATATATGGTCAGTCCTGCTGTACGGAGTGGAATCGTGGACCCTCAAAGTGAGTAGCATGAACCGGCTGGAGGCGTTCGAAATGTGGATACATCCTGTTGTGTTGCTGACCATACCCTGGACGGATATGGTCAGCAACACAAGAGTTCTTCAAAGAGCTAGAGTGAATAGAGAGTTGCTGACAAATATCAAAATCCGAAAGGTATCGTATTTGGGTCATGTGCTCAGAGGAGAAAAATATGAATTGCTCCACCTGATTCTTATGGGCAAGATAGAGGGTCATAGACGTGTTGGAAGGAGACAAATTTCCTGGCTCCGCAATATGGCTCCGACTGGACGGGCATAAGAAGTGTTGGAGAGCTGTTTCGTGCTGCCCAGGACAGGGACGCTTTCTCTCGGGTGATAGTCAACGTTGGAGGGACCTGACGTGACACCAAAAGAAGAAGAAGAAGTTTGATGAACTCGGCCGCTGCACGGTTAGGGGAGGGTTAATTCGGCGGTACAGCCTGCCCAGACCCCGTGGCCAAATTGGGGCTCTTTCGGTTTGTTGTGATTTTATTTCTGTAAAAATGGGGCGGTAATTGTAAGGGACTCGATATAAATCAGAGCGTCTAATCCACGCAGGGATCCCTTTTCACCCTAAAAGTCATGTTCGTGTATTCATACCTTTATTACTTACAAAGGTGCGCTATAACTTGGCGGCGGTTTCGCACCTCCAAGGAAAAAGGATGCAAGCAAAAGTTTGGGTCGTAGTGTGCAGGGGTAGAAGGGTCAGTGTAAAGAGGGCGGGCAATTTGAATACTGTCAGCAAGAAAAAAAATTGTGTAAAAATTTTTGTAAAAAATTATCTTCCATTATTTACTTTTCTATGCTTGTAACCAGGGTTCGAAAAAATCCGATT